>CM037852.1:228081851-228109119 GCA_021234595.1 Delia radicum | reverse complement strand
TTATCTATCAAATCAGGACATGAGCTAAGTGTTACATTCACGAAATAAGCACTAGTTCAAAAAAAAAACGTTAGATGGCGGACCCTTTATAATGAGATAACTTGATTAAAAAAAAGAGATAACTTGATTAAAAAAAAAAGTTCACTATTAGGATTTATTCGATCTCACTCCTTAGTCAGCACAAAGTATAGTTTTCTATTAAAATTTTACTTAAGAAATTTATTTTCAAATTTCTTTCTTTAGTAAAATTGTAGTAAAAGAAACAGTAAAAAAACTAACTTAGCACAAAAAAATAATTTGATAAAAAAAATATTCATTTATTTTGTATTAACTTAGCTGAGCAAGCCCATTGTTATTTGTGTTCAAATTACCAAAATCATTCGATAAGAAATAATAAAGGGTTTCTCCAATATTTTTTTTTTTTTGAAAATGCTATATAAAAAACTTCTGAATATTTTCTCAAATTTCTTTTTTTATGTGAAAGTACGATCCTTCCGGTTAAAAATGGAAAATAATTTCATTTTAAATGGCTGCCTCGGCTGGCCATGCAGTAGCCTACACGATCGGTCCAATTTTTAAGCACATTATCGATTGTGTGCAGCTGTATTTCACCAATGGCTCATTTTGATCTTGGCGGGTATGTAACAAGCAAAATTGTAGCATACATTGAAAAGCCGATACACCCAAAACGAGTTACTGTTTGGTGCGGATTTTGGTCCAGAGGCATAATTGGGCCATTTTTCTTCGAAAATGAGCAAGGAGTAGCCGTTACAGTCAATGGCGATCGTTATCGGGCCATGTTGAACGAATTTTTGTTCACAAAAATTAAGGAGGAGGATATTGGCAACATTTGGTTTGAACAGGACGGCGCTACGTGAAACACAGCCGAAGCTACACTCGATGTTTTGCGCCCTGTTTTTGAAGATCGCATTATCAGCCGCAGAGCTGATGTCGTTTGGCCACCTCGGAGCTGCGATTTGACAACCGTTGGACTATTATTTGTGGGGTGCCGTCAAAGATAAGTGTTACGCCAACAAGCCAGAGACAATTGACGCTTTAAAGGACAATATTCGTGAAGCCATTGGTGAAATACAGCTGCACACAATCGATAATGTGCTTAAAAATTGAACCGATCGTGTAGGCTACTGCATGGCCAGCCGAGGCAGCCCATTTGAATGAAATTATTTTCCATTATTAACCGGAAGGATTGTACTTTCAAACAAAAAAAATAAATTTGAGAAAATATTCGGTAGTTTATTTTTATAGCATTTAAAAAAAAAAAAGTTTTTTGGCGGACCCTTTACAACTCTTTACTGAAGTGCACTACTAAGTAGGACTTTATTGGTTGTTTTTGGTTTTGGTACTAGCAAATTGCTTATTGCCAGTGCTTTGCCAACGTTTTAAAAAAGGAACGGCCTAGCCCTGCCCGGTGTTATCATTTTGGGGTTGGCAAAGCACTTAAATCTTCAGATATCCAACGCTCTGCCAACCCTCATACCACCGTTGAAAGCACTGGGCCAATGCTTTGCCGTTCGTATTTTTCTGGCTGGGTATTAAAAATGTGGGCTTTTTTGCAAAACTTATTTCAATGGCTCTATTAAACAGTTCTAACCTTAACAAAGAGAGTTTTCGTTGACTCATACCCCGTCGTTGAAAATTTGTTGGATTTTGTATTGAGCTAAAATTTGATAGCTTAAGTTTCGTAAGTTTCAAAGAAATTTTAATATTTTAATTATTATACTAAAACTAACGATTTTTACATTGAGTAATAACTCCTAACGTCCCAGTTAATATTCAATGAAATTTGTTACCAGGTGAGTTTAACAAATATTAATGCATAATTAAACAATTATATATTATATTTATGTGATATATCATCGAATGAATGTTATTTATAATTTTTAGCACTTTACTTTTTATCAATAACCGAGATTTTAATTGAGACGGAAACACCAGTGTATGCTAAATCGCCGTTTTAAGTGGTTCAGAAAAAAGTAAATAATGTTTATCAAATTCTGCTAATATGTGCCTTAAAAATAAGTTAGAAGGCCTCAAAACAAGAGTCCCTTGACAAAATGCATAAGAAATAAAAGCTAATGATTTTCAAGGTCGGGTTTACAAACAAGCTAAACATTTTTTGAGGAGTCTTAAAAAATAGATTTATTGGAATAAGTAAAAAATATATAAAAAAAAATAAAGGGAAATGTTAAATTGTAACAAAAATTATACTCAATTTTGATCTACTGTTATCAAAAAAAAAAAAAAAATCGATTTATAATTTTATTAGTTAATTATAACTAAATTATTTTCTCAATTTTCTAATTATTTGAGTTAAGGTTTGTTGTTTTTATTTTATAAAAGTTTTTTTTATTTCAATATTTCGCTACTCCTTTGTGTAGCATCTTCAGGAAAATAATAAAAAAAAAAAAAAAAAAAAAAAAAAAAAAATTCTTTGTAGTTGAAAATGTATATTCTTTAAAAAAACAAAATTTACTGATTACTTTATATTTAACTGCAATCTGTTACTGGGTAAAATATTGAGAGTGTGTGATTCCGTCTCAAGCTCAATATTGTTTACCTGCTATTTTTAACTTTTCATTGACATTTTAAGTATCGAAATGATAAAGTTAAGTTCAAAAGATGATAAATAGCTCAAGTTCGATGATGTTTCACAGAAATAATAATATTTTTCTTGAATTATGCATTGAAATTCGTTAAAATTCTGCTAGTATTGATTTTCATTGATCTGTGGTTCTATTAAAGTTATTTTTTTCTGCGATTTTGCATTTTAAGTATTAACTGGACGTTAAGTGCTATTATTCATTCCAAAAAATCATTATATTTGTATTACAATAAAAATATTTATATTTCTGTGAAAGTACGAAACTTAAGTGGTCAAATTTTTAACTCAATGCAAAATCGGAATAATTTTCAACTATGGCGCATTCGCTAACGCAATTGCACTACAAAGGTAGTGCGTTTTAGAGAGCACTTAAAATAAGCTTTTCCAAAAAACCAAATTTGTGCGAATTAACTAATCATTGCGGAAGTTATATCAAATTGAAAATTAAATACATGAATATTTATTACCCGTACGAAACACAAGTTGTTAGAGTAGTATGTCAAATATTGTATCACTGTAATTTAGGAAATTAATGAATCAATTATAAATATATCAATGTTTCTTGAAACTTCAAGGATTGGACAGTGTCTTACTAAAAGTTTGATCCTTTATGGCCATTAGCGTTTGAAATATATTATCTCAAACCAGAAATTATGAAAAAATATTTATATTTTTAACTTTCGGGTCAGCCTATTTGGCTCTTAGACCATACAAAGCATTTAATTATTTGTACTAAAATAATAAACATGGTCTTTCGCCAAAAATCGAGAAAAGTAGATAACATTCATGTAGCTAATTTTATTTTATTAAAGAAATGTTAGATTTTCGATTGATGCAGGTTAAAGAAGTTTTAAAAGGGGCGAATCATTTCAAAAAAGCATGCAAAAAGTGCATTTCCGTAAAAATACATTTTGTAATTAAACTTTTATTGCATTAGTGTAAAAAGCAGTAGGAATCAGCAAAAATTAGCTGATGTTTTGCTGACATTAGCATTTTTTTCGCAAGGATCCTCCAAGCAATAATGTGGCTGACGTTACTGAATTTTTTTGAGTGTACTTACATCAATGGTTGTCTAAAATGATGTCATCTTTTGAAGGAAGACAAATGCCTTAGATAATTCTAAAAACTAAACAAGAAACTAACAGAACATGAAATAATATTTTTTGCAATAAGAAAAAGGCAAATATAAAAATTATCCAAATGTGTGTCCTTATCATTCGCTTTAGTCTGTCTACCTGATCTTATATTTGTTTGAAATTTCAAATTGCCAATTTGACCATACTAGATTAATAATCATTATAAACATTTAGTTTACAAATGCACATTTAATCTATATTAAATTGAAATGCTATATTTTGTCTTTAATTTAATTAAGAGACAATTACTTTCACAAACCGGTGACAACACATAATTTAAGTTATATATTCTGCGTATATTTTCCAAGCTGGTTGTCATTCACACTATTAATGTGCTTATCAGCACAATTCTTTTAACAAACTAAATTAGTAAAACATCAGTAAAAATATTAGTTAAACATTAGTTCAAAAATAGTTAAATACTGAATAAGTATAACTAAAATTTTAGATAAAAACATTATTTTAGCAAGCAATTATGGAAAATTAGGATACTTGATTAACAACACCATTTTACTAACATTTATACTAACTTATTTTTTTTAGTGTAGCACTGTGTAAGCCGGAAAAAATGGGTATATTATAAATGGATGAAAATGGTAAATTTGTATGTGTTTCTCAATTTACTATTCAATTAAAGCCGTTCCCTATAAATTAAATGAAATAAGTTTCTCTGCTTGACAGCTCACATGTCTTACTTAACACTAGAATGACCGAATTGTTTAATACCTACTCTGCCCAAAGACAGTTGAATGACTGGTGGTTTTTAAAAATTCGTGAAAAATACATTAAGTAGCAATGTAATCCAGAAGTATAGCACTTCAAAACTGCATTTAAAGCATTACGAAGGGTTGTCATGTTTAAGCGATATTCGGGGTAGAATGTCGCTATGTATATGCTATTTTTGATGAATTTTTATTTAATTCGTTTTGGGTGTTACTAACATCTTCTATAATTGCAGAATTTTAATTTTATTTATACAGTCAAACGAAAAACCAAAGCATACAAAATAAATATTTATTTTTCCTCCTTTCTCCTTATACTTCGTATTTATGAAAGATTTAATATATATGAAGAACCCTGTCATTGATTTGTCCATTTATGAAACAGCTACATCATCTTTATGGAAATCAATGAAGTTTTTCAACATATTTATGAAGTTTTTCATAAATAAGATGAAGCTTTTTCTCTGAGTGTACTAACAAGGAAAAAAGTTGATTTTCAGTTTGGATGCGTTGGTTCTTACGCGGACTTTATATTTTAAATCTATGATTCCAATAGTACAAAATGATATCAATATGTGCTTAATTATCTCCTACAGTAATTAATTACAGTACCGGCATTTGGAAGCTTTAGCAGTACATAAACCAGTAAAATGCCTGGAAACATTTAAAAACTCATTGAAAATATTTTTTTTTTATTAGATTATAGTCATTTATATATCAATTTATTCCGAAACTTACAATGTTATATTTATTTATTTATTTAAAAATTTATACAAAATATATAATTCTGGAGATTGTGGGTTCAAAAGTAAATTTCATATAAAACACAATGTATATTGAGCCTATTTTGATCACTAGGTGGAATTTACCGCATATTCGCCAATTTTCAATAACTTACGACGATTGAAAGAAGTTACGACGCGATGAAATAAATAAGTGTACGAAATGTGTAAAAATTTTCTATATTTAAAATTTTTAGTTTTGTGCAAGTGCAAGATTCTAGATTGCAGTGCTGCTTCAATCGTAATAAGTGGATAAAAAATGTATTTTTGACGAATTTTTAAAGACCACCAGTCATTGTGACTGGTTTTGAGCAGGGTAGGAGTAAACAAATTTGTGTCGGAAACTAAGTGAAATTCAAAAAAATTGTCTGTGTGGAATTGTTAGCTATGTACAGACGGTTGACAGATCTTACAATATTGTAAGATCTGGCAATGTGCTGGCAATGTACTGACAATGAACATGTTCAGCAAAAGGTAAATTGTCAGTTCAGACGATTGTAAGAAAACTTTCAAATTCATTGTCAGACCAATTGTCAAACAATAAATTTATCTGCCAACGAAAATTGTCAGTTCACACAGTTGTCAGATTCTTGTATGGCAAAAAATTGCCAGATCTGTTGTTAGACATTGCCACAACTGTCAAAGCATTTGAAAGAAATATTAATTGTCAATTGTGTGTTTAATTAAATTGAAAAAGTAATAATATTAATTGTCATGGAACAAAGAAAGCAATTGCAACGATTTTAGCTGTATATGTATTAGAAAGTATCGAGGATGAAGACAAAATATTCTTGCAAATTGCAGTTGAAAGAGGTACGGAGATTGCCCAGTTTCCTTTGCAATCGTTCACACTTATCTGGATGGCATCTGCGCCCTCTTACCATAAAATATCTTTGGGAAGTTTATACTCAGCGCAACCAGCATCCCATAAACTTCGCCGTACCTCAACTTCCTTAATAAGTTTGATAATACTTTCGTGTGACCACACGGAGTCCACCTTCTTGCGGTAGGATCTTTGTTGGGGAGTTGGTTTTTTTCCTGGCTTTAAAGCCTGTTGGTGACTGGGAGCCTCTTGAACTGGGTACGATACATCAAGTCAGTTGGCTCATAGCTGCAATCTATGACGCAGGTTTCATTAATGGATATGTCGCCATCCATTTTTTTTATTTAATTTAATTTCCTATTTTGTTTCACTTTTGATTTTTAATATTATTAATATGAACTTTTGTTTTTTTTTTCATTATTAACAGTGTCGCCAATAGAAAACATTTATGTGACAATACTGCCATTGTCAGATGCATTAATTTAAACACATCTGCCAATAAAAAATTGGTTACAATGTTTTGCAATTATCTGATAATGGCAACGTAGGGTGTTCACACGAATGTCAGATGTCTGACAATATTATTGTCTTACAATGTACAGACAATGATTTTTCTGGACAATGTTGCAAGACAAAGTTGTAAGTTCACACTGTTGTTAGACATTTCCTGAACATTTTTCTGACAATATTGTAAGATCTGACAACCGTCTGTACATAGCTTTACGCTACTTAATTCTACAAAAGTCAAACAAAGTGATGGCCCCCCAAAAAACGTTAACACACATTGTTTCCTTATAACTTTTTTTGCGATTGAATTAAATATTTTTTAATCAGCAGAATATATTTGCAAAATGTGCCAGATAATACAATTTTTTCATTTATCAAAATTAATTGTAAAATAAATACTCAAAAAGAAGTGCGTGAATTTTTTTTTTTTTAATTTTCGAAATAATCCGAATTGGGCTTTCAAAAAAATCCCAAAAATTTTACACGTATCAAGTCACTTTGTTTGTTTCAAATGTGGTAGTACTTTTTAACAATTGGCATAAAACCTAAAACTGATAAAGCAAAGAAACCCAAGAACTCTTCCAAGGCCAAAAAAGATAGAGAAGATTTTGAGAGCTGAAGATTTCTGGCAGCGAAGTGACACGACGCCTGCAATGTTCGAAACATTTTGTGTGCCAAGTTAAACAAATTGTTGGCCTCTGTACATATAAAGTGCAAACAGTTCGATAGGAATGTACACTCATAGAAATAAACCTGTAGAAATAGCAAAAAAAAAACTACTAAAAATTAGTTACAAATGAGCTTGTAGAAAAAAGTGCTAATATTTGCAGATGTTTTTACTAAATATTAGTAATATAAGAATAAAATTTGAATCAATGAAATTTATTATTTTAAACTACCGCTTAGCCGTACGATGCATACCCAACTTCTTCTACGAGAACACACACCCGGGATACGTTTGTACCTATTAGCTTATTTGACTGCAAGGCTGTGATCTCACCCCTCTCTGATCATGCGAAATATCTGGGTATCATCTTGGTCTCTAAACTATCATGGCGACTTAACACCGAGCACAGGGTCAGGAAGGCAACGGTAGCCTTCTACTCCTGTAGGACGATGTTTGGTTCAGGTGGGGTTTGAGTCCGAAAATGGTGCTGTGGATGTACATGGCTATTGTGCATCCAATACTTACATATGCTCTATCGTGTGGTGGACTGCGACCGCTAAGAGGGTGGTTACGGATCGTCTGTATAGGGTGCAGCGCTCTGCTTGCATTGGGTCCCTCGGAGGCTCTCAATGCAATGCTTCACATTATTCCTGTTGATTTGCATATAATAGCGGTTTCTTCTAGCAGCGCAGCGCGGCTTGCTGCAACGGGTTCCTGGAAGTCCAGGACCTATGGACATGCTAGGCTTCTTGATGGACTTCACCCACATGTGGGGTTTGAGTCCGACTATGTTACTCCCAGATTGGATTTCTGCCGACCTTTTCGGGTTAGCTTTACCTCCAGGCGGGAGTGGGATATGGGGGCTCCAACATGTGGTTTTGACATCAGGGTATACACCGACGG
This sequence comes from Delia radicum, assembly GCA_021234595.1. Lineage (NCBI taxonomy): Eukaryota > Metazoa > Arthropoda > Insecta > Diptera > Anthomyiidae > Delia > Delia radicum. The sequence continues at coordinate 228,100,956 of CM037852.1, read as the reverse complement.
CTCAAGATGAGTTGTGGTGTAGGCTCCGGGGTGTTCTCGGGTGAGTATAACTTGCAGTGTTCTTTCAGGCTACCTGATCATGCTACTGTTTTCCAGGCGGAAATTCTGGCTATCAGGGAAGCCTGCAGACTTCTGTCTGAAAGGGGGGCTCGAGGGACAGTGGGCATCTTCGCCGATAGCCAAGCGGCTTTAATGTCCCTGAGCTCGCACGTCACATCCTCTGCTCTCGTTGGTCAGTGCAGGGAGGAACTGTCCAGGCTAAGCTGTCTATCCCAAGTTACTCTAGTTTGGGTCCCCGGCCACAGAGACCTCTACGGTAATGAAAGGGCAGACGAATTGGCAAGGGCACGATCTGCCTTAAACGTCTCCACATCGGTGTCAGTCGCTGCACCGCTGGGGACTGTTAAGGGGAAGATTTCCGGCACTATTTTCGCAGAGCGGGGGACAGGTGGCATAATTTGGATACCTGTAGGACCGCGAGACTTACGTGGCCCAACTACGACCTAGGGCGTACAAACTCTCTCCAGAGCAGGAGCAGGAGGGATGTCTCGAGGCAGACGGCTGTTCTGACCGGTCACTGGCTGATTGGTAGGCATGCCATTAGACTTGGGGATTGTACGCGGTTCGCATTGTCGCAGCTGCGGCATACCGGGCGAGGAGGAGACTGTGGAGCATCTTCTCTGCGATTGTCCGGCGCTGCAGAATATTCGACTCCGGATCTTGGGTGACCATATACTGGACGACCTCTCGGTAATATCACGTGTGGGATTCGGTGATCTCATACGTTATCTTAACCGAACGGGGTGGGTCTAGTACTCCGGATACTAGTTCCTTACGGGTAGTGTGGTCTCTTCAAACGGAGTCGCTTTTTGACTCTACTTGATGCTCACGAGTAGCGTGAGCTGCCACTTAAACCAGCCAACCAACCAGGTGTAGACTTTAGAAGATCGTAGCTCCTGAACCACTGATTGGGTCAAATAACCTTTAGAAGATTAGAAATTACTTATATTTCCTAGATCCGAAATCTCTATGCTCTAAGTTAAGCCGTTCCTGGGTTACATCACTGCAAAGTTGCAAGTGGATACATTTGTACCTGGGTGTGTGTTCTAGGGTTACCTCAGTCTCTATTAACGTAACTTTTTGTGTGTTAACGGTTATTTGGGCACAAACTTTAATCATAGCTGGAATAAGTTACAACAAAGACTAGTAGTTTTTATTCAAAGATGCCAAACCAGTCAAAATTACTGGTTTGGTCATTCTAGTGTTAAGCTTCTTTTGAAGATGATTATTTAATAAATTTCTTTATTTATAGTTTGCTTTTCATTTTTTGCCACTTTTACAACTTCAGCATTGACCGGAAATAAGGAAATTGTCAGCATTACTAACAATTGTTGGGCGACACGCAACATAAAATTCGTGAAATAATTTGCTTTTTTATTGGCTTTTTGTGTTTTCCTTTGAAAACAAAATTACGGAATAGGATAAAGAGAAATGTAACAACGTGCTTGTCATATATAATACCAACTATTTATTTTGTGCACAAATATATTTTATTTTTGTACGTTGAAACCAAAAAAAAAAAAAAAAAAAATGGGCTTGGATTTAATTTTAATTTGTTTTATAAAGTTTTGCAGATTTATTTTTTAGCTGGATTTCATATGATATAATTTTTATGAGGAAGTGAAAAATTTTCAATATTATATACCCAAGAGATAAGAAAATATAGAGACTAACTTCCTAATATTCATAAAATAAAATAAGAAAGTGAGGGATTTACAAAATAGTGGGGTTTTTAATTTCGTATGGCATCACTTACAACATATGGGAAAACAGTGGACATTAGAGTGAGGTAAGTTTCTAAAAATAAAACTGTTGTGTTGTTGGAGTTGTACTTCTGAGATTATGTATGCAAGAACAAAAACACCGTCTATTGAATAAAACTAGTTTTAATCACAACAAAACTCGACCTGACGATAGATCAGTGCGCTAAAGCGCTCTGTCTAATGTGTAGTGCGAGTAACATGTGGCATTAGAAATCAGTTTATCTATACTACGGTCAGTGATTGCACAGAAAATTTCATATAGACGCAATCGAACAAATAAAAACATAACAAATATTACATTATTCAAAAAAAAAAAAAAAAAACAGGGTCACTGACGAAGGTTCAATACCAGAAACTGCGCAGTTTGATTCAGACAATTAAAAATTTACAATGTTGTTATGATTTTTAGAAAATACACTCATTCTTCTCTACCACGCCTTTCACAATCGTTTATATATATATTTTTATATAAAACACAAATAAAATATAATTAAAGTCTTTCCTAAATTATTAAAATATTTCTTTACTCTTTTTAAATCTTTAAATTCTTTAGTCTAGATTTTCATAAAATATTTTAAAGAAATAATTTTTACCATAAATAGTCTTTCGCTTCAAGTATTATCTTTATAAAAAGTGCTTTAAACTCAATTAGTTTTCTCGGCAAAAAATTCTTTTTAACGTTATTCAAAGACCCTTTAACCAACCATTTTGTTTGGATTTTTTTTTGGTGTAAAGCAACATATTTGGTATTTCTTCATTCTTTGTCTTTCAAATGCTCACATATATATGTCATAAAACACTGGTCGACAAAAAAAAAAATTTTTTTTTCTTGAGTTTCTGTTCTAATGCAGAAAGTCGAAAAACGAAAAACACCAAAATATCCATGCCCTACTTTTAAAGTTTGTTTTAATGGTCTTATGCCTATATATAAATTTTAAAGATTTTACTATCGGCAGTATATAGCACTTTGATACAAAAAAATATATTTCCATTTATTAGTAAAAAAAAAAGTTTGACATTTAGAAGTCAGACCCAAAAATTGTGACGGCCGGTGTAATCATTTATCACTTGTCTTTTCATTTTAAGTCAAGACCAAAGACATCATTCGTGATGCCGTTTTTATATGAGTTTTAAGAGCCAAGCACGAAATGTAGAATTTGTACATTTTTTGCCACAAAAAATAAACTTTTATCCATAAAATACCCTTGACTATTTGTTATTATATTAAACTATGTAGAAAGATCAAATAGAATTTAACTTGAAATTTTATTCAGTTTTATTTTTTTTAAAGAAATGCTCAATTTAAAATATTTAATTTGATTTCCTGTAAAAAATAAATCTTTGTTTACTTTTAAACAATTCGATTATCGTTTAAAACAAGTTACTGAATCGCACTACTGGCCTTGTTAAATACACACAGCGAAATAAAGTGCCAACCGAATTGAAAACAACTTAAAAATTCAGTTAGTTCAACGCTATTTATACTAGATTTATGAATATTATGGATTGTATCAACTAAAATTCAGTTGAATTAACCGAACTTGGTTGTGAAAACTAATCTTCAGTTTACCAACCGACTGAAATTCCTAATAACCGAATTTGAGTCGAACTTTAGTTGGCAAATAGCTAAATTTTTCTCTGTGTGTATAGAATATTATTTATACAAATAGATAATATTATTAATACAAATAGATTAGTTAATAAGATTTATTTAGGCTAGGTTAGGTCGAAAGGAGGATTCGAAGAAGGGAAATACTTCCCTAATCCGACTTAAGTCCCTGAGGACTTACACTTAAGCCAGAATGTCGGCTTGTTGTGCGCTCTATGTCACCTTGCTACCCTAGGAACTCCGTCGCACTGACGAAACTCCTCAACTTCTTCCATCCTATGCCCCTAAGATCCCCCAATGTGGATATTGGGTCACTAGATAGTATTTCGACCCGGATCCCAGCAAATGCCGGGCATTCACAGAGAGAGAGAGATTTATTTAATAATTAATTTTAAATTTTCAAAAGTGTTTTAATTTTTGTATTAAAAATACAAAAATAATTTTTGTCGGACTTTCTACATTTTCATATATTTATTTAGAATATTGTTCTACCCTCAAGTCCAAAAATCTAATATGATATTATTATATTAGATTTTATTTGTTGCTTTTCAAAAAGTTTGATAATTTTCATGATAGACAATACATTTGTTTCATTGACATCAATCTATTTCAGACAACTGAAGATTTGGGTGATGACAATGAAACAATTGTATTTTATTTAATGTAAATGATCAAACTTTTTTAAAAGCGACAAATAAAATCGAATATGACAATATCATATTAGATTTTTAGATTTGAGGTAGAACAATATTCTAACTAAATATTTAAAAATTTTTTTTAAACTTTTTTAACTTCTACTAGGGTTTTTTTTCGAATATTCTTTTACAACAATAATATTCTTGCAGATTGTGTTTTCCATTTTTAGTTATTCAATTCGGTTGAAATTGACAACGTTACTGTAGTTTTTGAGGGTATATTGCTTATAGACTTTTAACATAATTTTTATTAATTTAACAGTTTTCGAGATGTTGCGACTCAATTTTAAATAAAAATGGAGTTGTTTTCCGCCATTTTACAATTTTCTTTAAAAATTATGGTAAATTTTTTATTTTTGTACTGGAAACTAGACAAAACTACTTTTCATTTAAGCATAATTATGTCAATATTGGCTCAAATTCTAAATTTATTTACAAATATCTTGGAAAAACAAAATATTTACTAAAATTGTTACGTTTTTCAATTTTATGCACGTGATTATTGAATTTCATTAATTTCATTTTGATTTTTATTAATAAGTGTTTGATAGCACTAGGTCCAATAGTTTTGTGGTGCGATATTAAAGAAAAATCGGATTATTTAATGCTTTGCGAACTGCGCAAAAAGTCTTTGATATGCGGTCAAAATTTGAAATTAATTTTAAAAAATATATCGCCCATTTACTGCAAGACTGACATAACTTAAAAAACACGATTTTGTAGAATACGAGTTTAAAGTTTTCAATCCATATCTGCCTCACTTGACCCTTTCTCTATTTATTTAGACACGTTTTTCATAAATAGGGGGTTTTAATGTATTTTTCTCTTAGTGAGAGTTGTGTGCGAATTCGCTAATTATCGAGAGACCCGTGAGTGGCACAGTTTCTATATGATGTATATACTCTTTGCACCCACTTTAAAGAAAAAATAAAATATATTATCCTCTATCTCTATCTATACGTGATATTAATATGAAATTTTTACACAATATAAAGCACAATATAACTAATAAATCTGCATCATTAACTCATTTTTTGACTTATGGCAGTCTTGAAGTAATTGAGCGATATATACATAAAATACATATACATCATATCAAATTTGAGACATAATTATCATCAAATTTAAGTGCAAAAACAGAAGGTTTTAAGATAATTTTAAAAAAATTTCTACACTCAAAAAAATAAGTTAGTAGAAAAGTTAGTAAAACATCTTGTAAATCAGGTATACTATTTTTCAGCAAATTTTTTGCTAAAATTATGTTTTTAAACTAAAATTTTAGTTATACTTAGCCCCAGGCCCCATGTCTTGCCAAAGAGCCTCTGGCAGGCAAACATTGCCCTAGTGGCCCTATGATCTCTAAAAGGGCCACTAGGGCAATGTTTGCCTGCCAGAGGCTCTTTGGCAAGACCTGGGGCCTTAGACCTCAAATGGTCTACTGGTCTTTTAACACCATTGTGAAACCGATGGTCACATACGCCTCTTTGGCGTGGTGGACAAAGGTTGAACACACTCGGGGCTCAGATGACTCTTAAGAGGATTTATCGACTGGCATGTATTGGTATCACTGATGCCTCAAAATCATGGTCCGACTGATGCCATTGGAGTCATGCTGGGTATTCCTCCTTTGCATATTTCTGTAAAGGAGAACGCGTGCATGGGATCCCTAAGGCTGCGGGAGATTGGCAGCATGAGGAGTGGGGATCTGAAGGGGCATCTTGAGATTGCGAAAATGTTCGCTGATTACCCGGTTATTAGGGTCAGTGACAAGATACTGCCTGTGCAAGTATTTGTTAGGGCACTTTGTTGTTGTGATTTTCGACAGGAGCACGTGGTTGAATGGATCTTGGGTACCGGAGGTTGGTGCACAGGTCTGGTTCACGGATGGCTCGAAACAGTCGAACATGGATACGGGGGCGGGTGTCATCGGACCCGGATTTCAGCGTGCGCTGCCCATGGGCAAATATCCCTCCGTTTTTCAGGCTGAGGTCTTCGCTATCTGTATCTGTGTGGAAGAGTGTCTGCGGAGGAGGACACGGGGGGCCACGATCTACATTCTATCTGACAGCCAAGCGGCACTTGGTGCCTTGAGGGCTCAAGATGTGTCGTCTGTTCTGGTTAAGGAATGTATCGACTCTCTAAATCGTCTAGGACTTAACAACTCCTTGACACTGGGCTGGGTTCCAAGCCATGAGGGGCATGAGGGCAACGAACGGGCTGACTGTTTAGCCACCTGCGGAGCTCATCGACAATTCATTGGCCCGGAACCCTTCTGTGGCGCACCCAATGGGTATGTCAGAGAGAGGCTCAGAAGATGGAGGGAGTTTGGGGCCTATTGTGCCAGATCGCCTGGGCAGCGACAGGCGAGGCTGTTTATATCTCCCTCTGGGGAGAGATCGCGGAAACTCTTGTCTATGACGAGGGGCGAACTAAGGACCGTAACTGGTCACAGGACACTGTGGCCTTAGGTATCAATTGTACAAGATGGGACGATCCTCTACGGATACGTGCAGGATTTGTGAATTGGAACCCGAGACCTCTGAGCATGTTCTCTGCAAATGTCCGAGGCTCTCCGACAGAAGGGTGCGTTATTTTGGTGACCGAATAGTGACGCCATCGGACGTTTGGAACTGTTCACCTGGTAGGATAAATGGCTTCGTAGGGAGCCTGAACCTATAGGGTGTATTCGCTGGCAGCACAAAATACCAATTTCTGGCCGCGGTGCATAGTACCACTATAATCTAATCTAGTCAGCACTTAACTGTTTTGAACTAATGTTTTACTAATATTTTACTTATGTTTACTAATTTATTTTGCTAAAAAATTGTGCTGATTAGCACATTAATAGTGTGAACCACAACCAGATTTAAAGTTATAAGCAGAATGAATTAGATGTCAAGATGTAGTAGTGACGAGGAAAATTATACTAAGAAGTATAACTCTAGTAAGACACATAAAAAAAATCAACCATGGAAGATTTTGTATCTGTTTTTTCATACATAAAACAAAATTATGGTGTAGCTAATAAATTAGTTATAAGCGATAGATATTCGCCATTTAACATTTAAGGAAATAGGCGAGTTCAATTTGGTTATAGATTTCAATATATTATATTTAAGTGAAAGTTACAGGTTTATATAGTAAAAATTAAAGTAAAATTATTGTCTACTTAGCATAATATAATAATTAGGTCAATATAATAACGTAACATAAAATACCATACAATACAATAGAATGCTTCACTATTAGTTAAGTTCAATGTCTGTATATCAGTTAGAACAAGGAAACATGATCACCGCTTGATGGTTTGTACATTCATTCAAAACAATGTTATATGAGATTATGCCATTTATGAATATGACGGTATATGCGACTGTCATATCCGCTACACCTCCATTTTCTGGAAGAATGTTCATACGCTATTAAGCATATGAATATTCTTTACTCATTGTTACCTTGGTCTAAATTCAATGACAGATTACATATCATCTTGAAAATATTATTTTTTTTCAATATTTTTTTTTTTATTATTATTATTTTTTTTTTTTAATATATTGGTTATTTTTATTATTTTACTTTTTATATATTGGTTATTTTTATTATTTTACTTTTTATATATTGGTTATTTTTATTATTTTACTTTTTATATATTGGTTATTTTATTATTTTACTTTTTATATATTGGTTATTTTTATTATTTTACTTTTTATATATTGGTTATTTTTATTATTTTACTTTTTATATATTGGTTATTTTTATTATTTTACTTTTTATATATTGGTTATTTTTATTATTTTACTTTTTATATATTGGTGCACCAAACTTATCGTTGTTTAATGATATATGTTTTTAACTCATCTTTCTTTTTTTTTTGTGTATTATGTTGAGAAATAATGATTTTGTGAAAAGATAAAAAAATTACTTGTTTCAATTAAAAAGTTTAATTCTATTCCTGTGAACCTTATGCTTCTTATTTCCCTTAGTTTCTAATAATATGTTATCGTTATCACCTATTTCTATAATCTTATACGGGCCCTCATATCTATTGTCTAACTTATGTCCTACCTCATTTCTTAATAAAACCAAATCTCCTAAATTTAAATCTAACTGTTCTGAATTTATATCATAAAATTGTTTCTGCTTAACCTTAGCCTTATCTAGTAGTAATCTTGCTCTCTTGTATGCAATTTCTAACCTATACTTCACTTCTTTACTATAATCATCTATATTATAAATAGGATCTATTCTATCTATACTATTAAAATAATGAAAACCATGAGGTATCCGTCCAAAAATTAGCTCGTATGGACAGTAACCGTGAACTGCCGATGGGGTGGTGTTAAAACAATATGTAAAGTATCTAAGCCATTCGTCCCAATCGTCTCGTTTAATCGATATATATGAACGTATATATTCGTTGAAAGTTCGGTGACTGCGTTCCACAGTACCTAGAGTCTGATGGTGATATGCAGTAGAGGTAATATTCTTGATTTTCATATATTTACACAAATCCGTTATTATTGAGTTCTTATACTCTGTTCCCATATCCGATATGAACGTCTTCATTGGACCGTAGCATAGTATAAAATACTCAAATATAGCCTTTGCAACTGTGCTTGCACTCTTGTTCGATATTGGTATGGCCACTAAATATTTAGTTAGGTCACATATTAATGTGACAATATACTCATTACCATTTTCCGTCTTTGGTAATGGACCAATGGTATCCACTAATACGATGTCGAATGCAGTTGCTGGGGTTTCTGTCAGTATCATTGGTGTCTTAGTATGTGTTGTTATCTTAGCTTTTTGACATTTTAGGCATGTTTTGATATATTTTTTCACGTGTGAAGGCATACCTCTCCACTTGTAATGTCTTCTAATTTTGCTAATGTTCTTGATATCCCGCAGTGGCCGCCTTCCGCTGGATTATCATGATATGTAGTTAATATCTCTTTTATTTTATTATCATCTTTAGCATCAATTATGGTCACCTTTGGCAGTAGCGCTACTGTTAATTTTTTCAAATAATCATTGCCCTTTCTTTTGAATTCATTTATAGATACAAATTTAAAAATTTCTTCATCGGGTGCCATTTTTAATTTTTCAAGATTCAGCTTACCGGCTTCTTTTTCAAGCCTTAGGAAAAATCCTCCTAGGTCCAATTTCCCATTAGTACACAGATCTTCAACATTTATTCGCTTCAATATTAATTTTCCATGCTTCAATAAGCATCTTCCTGGAGTTAATATTAACTTTACTAGCTTTTTAACGTCATCATATTGTATGACTTCATATATATTGGGCTTTTCTTTTATATTTTCATGATGCTTTTGTTTAGTTACTTTTTCGTTCTTTCTGGTGTCGGACCTTGTGGTCACTTTATTTATTACTAATACATTTTGTGTAATTCTTTAAATTCTTCAATGCTTATTCTTGATAAAGCATCAGCAACGTAATTTTCTTTACCCTTGAGATACTCAACTGTAAAATCATACTCTTCCAAGTCCAAACGCATTCTTGTTAATTTTGAACTTGGATTTTTCATCGAGAATAGGTATGACAAAGGTCTATGATCGGTCTTTACAAGAAAACGTGTTCCGTAGATATATGGTCTGAAATGTAGTATGGCCCAATGGATAGCTATGAGCTCTTGCTCGATTGTTGATTTGTTGCTCTCTCCTTGTGTGAATGTTTTCGAGGCATATGCTATAGGTAGATGTTTGCCATTGTACTCCTGACTTAATACCGCTCCGCAAGCGTGCTTACTGGCGTCAGTTGTTATACAAAATTCCTTATCAAAGTTTGGATATTGTAGAAGGGTTGGTAGCATTAATGCTTTCTTTAAGTAAAGAAATGCGTTATTACATTCTTCTGTCCACTCGAATGGTACGTTTTTCTTGCACAGACGCGTAATATGGCGTGAATGAAGAGAGAAGTTCTTAATAAACCTTCGGTAGTAATTACAAAACGCAATAAATCGTCTTGCACTATTTGCGTCAGTTGGAACTGGATATTTCCTAATTGCTTCGTATTTTCCATCATCCGGCAGAATGCCCTTATCTGTACATTTATGCCCAAGAAAAGTTACTTCATGTCTAAAGAATGAACATTTTCAGGATGCAACTTTAGATTATATTTTCTGCATAGATCAAAAACGCTTTTCAAGTTATTTATCATTTGTCTCTCCGATCGACCTATTACCACTAGATCATCCATATACAAAAATGCTTGTGAGGGGTTTAACCCTGAAAATGCTATAGTCATCATCCGCTGAAAAGAGTTTGGAGCTATTTTTAATCCGTAGGGGAGCCTTTTAAACCGATATGAGCCGTTGCTTGTAGAAAAGGATGTAATGTCTCTTGACTTCTCGTCGAGTTCAATTTGGTGGAACCCGACATTAAATCTAGGCACGAAAAGTATTTTGCTCTTCCTAATTGATCTAAAATATCTTCTATTCTTGGTAGTGGAAATTTATCAGCGACTAGTTTTTTGTTTATTTGACGATAGTCTACTACCAAACGCCATCTCTTCTTATCTGAATTAGGTAGTGATTTCTTTGGTACTAGGAGTAGTGGACTATTGTACTCTGATGTGGAAGGTTCAACGATGCCGTCTTCTACTAAATTTTTAACCTGTGCATCTACTTCGATCTTGTGTGTATGGGGTATCCTGTAGTTTTTAATATAAACGGGTTCCTTGTCTTTGAGTTTAAGTTTTTGTGTATAGAAATTGTTCGCAGTGATGGGTTCCGTATCTAATCCGAAAATATCAATGTAGTCTGTACATAATTTTTCCATTTGTTCCTTAAATGGTTCAGGAAAGCTTTTTGACAATTTGTGCATAATTTCAACTTTTCTGGATCCACTACACTTCTGTGTAGCTGATATTGTATAATTGTCGAGATTTTCCGATACTATATCAATACATTTAAGTGATACTGTTACTGTATTAGTGTTAATAACCCTGATGAAAGCTCTTTTACTGTTTACTATTGTATTACCTATTATACTCCTGGTTGTGGTTCTTGATTAACAACAAGTACTTCTTCATAAGGTGTGTTTATCTTTATTTGTCTAATAACTTCAGAACGAGCTGGTAACAAGATAGTATCATCCGAACTGTAGTGTAAGATTGGGATGTGAATTCCGTCCCGAACATTTCCGGGTCTTAATATAAACCAATCTTGCGTTTCACCGAAATCCAAGATACAGTTGTAGTGTTTGATGAAGTCTATACCGAGTATTCCGTCGCATGGAATAGGGAAATTTTCGGGTACTATGTGGAACTCATGGGGAACAAAGTAATTTTTAATACGAAGTTTCAAATGTGTGGTACCCAGTGACTGTATTGTTCCTTCACCTATTCCACTAATTGTTGTTGTATTATATTCATTTACCCCCTCATATTTAATGCCATTCTGTTTTAGTAACGATATATCTGCTCCAGTATCAACCAGCAAAGTTAATTGGTTGTTCTCACCATCATACACTTTTACAAAAATGCTTAAATTCAAATTTAAATGTAAAATACGGTTGAATCGTTTTTTTGTCATACTTTGTATTCTCAAGGGTGTGAATTAGTTTTCCGTTTCCGTTTCATGTTCCTGTTGAGTTATAGCTCGTACATTACTCGTACGGTAGTGATTATTATTATTATAACCACGGTTGTTATTATTAAAATTTCGGTGGCCTCTGCCCCGATTAGCATTGTAGTTCCGATTACTAGTGTTATTGCCGTTACTATTTTGATTATTATTACGCCAACGGTTATTGTTATGACCACGTCCTCTAAAAGAACGTCCTCTCCGATTTCTGAAGTGCATTACCGAAGAATCTTTTGTTTCCGTGCAAGTATCTACATATTTCATAATAAGCTCGTCCATTGTCTGGAACTGTCCCGCACGCATGATAATTTTGACTTGCTCATTTTGAGTGTTTTTCGCCATAGATTTTACAGCAACTTGGGTTGCATATTTGCCAGCTGTTTCAAGTGTTAAACCGTCTGATATGTATGCACTTTCCAATGCTTTTGTAAGCTCTTCTATTTCCTTGACGTAAGCCGTTGTGTTTTTATTTTGTTGTTTTATATTCATCAGTTTTGCCGAGAGAACACCGACTGTTTCTCCCTTCACAGTGCTTCTTAACTTACTTATAATTTGTTGTATAGTTGTTTCTGAAGAAATTAAATTCCTGGCTGTACCTTTTAGCTTGGTTTTTATTACATTTACCGCCAATGTTTCATGGGTTTCCTTTATAGTTTCTAAAATGCTCAAGGCATCTATAAAACTTTGTAAGTTTTCGTGTTTCCCGTCGAAATCAGGTAAGATCCTGGTGACGGTTTGCAAAAACTCTATACTAGTTTGCGGCATATCTGCGCTGTTCTCGTTTTCAACAGATTCCAATTCCTTATTAATTTCAGTATCGTCTTCGGACAAATCTTCGCTCTCTGAACTGCATTCGTATTTTTGCGCCCCTCTGTGAGTGAGTGTGAAATTTTCACATGCAAGCTATGTTTTGCGGAAACTTTCAGAATTCTATCCCTACAATTATTGTAGATAGCAATTGCTTCTTTATTGTGATCTGATTTTAATTTATTCTCATACCCAATTAAAAATTTTCGTAATGATTCAAAATTATCTAATAAGACTTTCTTATGTTTCTCTATAGTTTCATTTCTAATTCCTCTATTCTTATTCAAACACTTATATGATCTTCTAATCTGCCCTTCATATGACTTTAATTTATTCAAAACTTCGGACCAAGTGTCCATTATATTCTCTCTACTTCGTTAATTTGACCAATATATCTCTTTTTTATTCTCTTATTATGCATTTTATATAATTTCAAAACTAATTCTATCCCTAATATAACAGTGATAATAAGCAAGTAAATTTTTATTTGTTCCCAACCATTATCTTTTGTTCAACAATTACTTCATTTACAACATTAGCCTTAGGGTTTGTTAGCTTTGCCTCTTGATTACCCATTTCAATTTTAATTTATGAGTTTTAATGCAAAATGATTTTTAAGAGCGAAAATGTATAAAAAAAAAAAGCTGATTTGAATTTATGTTTTTAATTCAAGACAGGTGCACCAATTAAAGAAAATTTTGAGTATTTTTTTAACTCTTAAATAATTTTTATTAATTTTCATTTATTTAATATAAAATATTTTTTATTTTTTTGAAAAATTTTTAAATTTTAAATAGTTTTTATTTTTAATTTTTATTTGTAGTAATTTTTATTAACTTAACATAATTGTTACTTGTATTTACTATTCATTTATTTAGTATAATTATCATCATGACCGTTGCCATTACACAAGAAGAAAAGAAAAAAAAAAAAATTGTGTCGGACACGGGCGAAATCGCCTCCGTCCCTACCGGTGCATAACCAGGTTAGCACTCTGTTAAAATTACTTTATATTTTACCTCTATTATAAGGTTTTCATTAAGTTTTTGGAAAATTTATATATTTTTATCTCCTTCTCCAGTTCTTCTATTTTGTTCCATAACCTGGTGGATACGTCCCATGAAGGTGGTGGGTTGCTTCTGATTAGTCTCTTCAGCTGGGCTATTTTTCTTTTTTTCCCCACAAGATATCCTCCTCTTCTCTTTGGCTTGTTGGTGGCTGGAATTTTTGGATTGTCCTCTTTTGGTCTTCCTTGAGTCCGTCTCCGGTACTCCTCGATAGATAACGGTTTCGGACCCTGGTTATTATTACGTGACTGTTCTGATGTGAACACTGTCACGGTCGCCATGTAGCTAATAAATTAGTTATAAGCGATAGATATTCGCCATTTAACATTTAAGGAAATAGGCGAGTTCAATTTGGTTATAGATTTCAATATATTTTATTCAAGTGAAAGTTACAGGTTTATATAGTAAAATTAAAGTAAAATTATTGTCTACTTAGCATAATATAATAATTAGGTCAATATAATAACGTAACATAAAATACCATACAATACAATAGAATGCTTCACTATTAGTTAAGTTCAATGTCTGTATATCAGTTAGAACAAGGAAACATGATCACCGCTTGATGGTTTGTACATTCATTCAAAACAATGTTATATGAGATTATGCCATTTATGAATATGACGGTATATGCGACTGTCATATCCGCTACAATGGATTGAAACATCTTAAATTTTGCGTTTTCACCAGCTTGTGAAAGTCTATTAATTAAAAAAAATAAAATATTTAAATTTAAAAAAGATTAAATGTGTATTTGTGGTCAAATTGAGTGGTCAAGTTGCAAACAAATATACAGCATGTAGACAGAATAAAGCGAAAGACAAAGACATATCATCTTAGGTAGATTTTTATAAGGGTTGTATATGTTACATTTTTTATTTTGTCGTTTCGTTTCGTTTCTATAGCGTTCCTTTAAAAGATAGCATCATTTCGTTTATTTTATATATAATTATTTCAATATATTTGCAGAAATTACATAAATTCATGTCGTCAATGTAGGAGTATGAAAATTTTTATATTTTGTAACGTATTGTAAATTATTTAAAAAAGAATCACAAAAATATGTTTTATGATTTTCAGCAAAATAATTTAACTAAAGTAAAAATGTTCTACAAATTTTTAGAGTTTTTTTCAGTCTACTAATATTCAGCAAAAATTTTGTTAATGTTTAGCAAGGGTTTTTTAATTTCTGATCCACTAAGTTTTAGCAAAACTTTTGCTGAATCTACTAAGTTTGTTGCTAAAAATCAGCTAGCTGATTTTCAGCAAAAGATTTTGCTGACATTAGCAATTTTTTTGCAAGCACCCTCCTGACTAAAATTTTGCTGACTCAGCAAAATTTTTTGCTGTCTTTACTAACTTTTTTATTTGAGTGTAGAATAGAGGAAAAATATGCCATTTTGTAGAGAAAATCAAACCGCAATATCTTGAAAACCGTTAAAGTATGTGTCGAAAGACGTATTTTTATGTAAGTAAGTAAGAAAAATTTTTAAAAATCTAAAATTAGCGGGTCACCACGGATTTAGGCTATCCGACATTAAGCTATTCTAAAATTTGCACCAAATAACTTTTATACCTAATACTAAAATAATCTTTACAATGAATTGAAAGTTTACAAAAAAAAGTTTTTCTTCAGACAAAAAATGCGCTCTAATGCACACTTTATGTTTAATAGCTTTTTAATATTTAATCAATAAAACATTAAAACAAAAATTACTTGTGAAAAAGAGATAGGATTAAGAAGAAAAGCATTCTAGTTGAGAAATGAATTGTGCATTGGTATTAGCTAATTCTGTCTCTTCTGATCAAAACAATACTTGTGTGTACGTAGTGTGACCAAACTCCAATTTAGTCGCAGTCAACGCTGTGTCGATCGTGGCTCAACTCGTTAAGAGGTGAGATTACGATGCATAGCTTGATGCTAAGACCGTGAGTTCAAATCACAGTACGACACCAAAAAATAAAAAGTTTTTCATATAGAGCAAATTAACAATATAAAATACTTTGTTCAATTGACACATAAATTAACCACTGACGAGTCCCAGGAGGGGGACGAAACTGCGGCAGTCTGGTGTATCCCTTGTGTCCGTAAAAATTTTCAATAAAAATGTTTTCTTCTTCTTCTTCCTGTAAAGAGACTAACTAAAAAATTTGTTAATTCATTAATTTAATATAAACCATTAATTTAGTTGCTGTATAATATTTTCTGTGTGTTTATTTGAAGATTACTCATTCTATGCTGATTTTTACACATTAACTATTAACTTTGTGCTTTTTTACATTTAATTTGATTGTTATCCAGCAAATTGCCTTTACTTTTGCAAGTTTGAATTTTAATTCTAATGTTTTGACTTTTCCTTCGGAAAAAAAACTTGAAGTACCTTCTATTTGTCGTTTACTTTTGAATTTACAGAGTGCTTGTTGAATAGATAATCATCAATAAAAGAAATTGACAAACATTTTAAAATGTAAAAAATAAAATATAAAAAAAATTGCTTAAATTTTCTGATAGTAAACATGTAAAGTACTGCCTTTTCTAAGGAAACAATTAGTATGAAAACAAACAAACTTAAACGGAAATTAACTGTTGAAGTTTAAATTGGAAAAAGTAATTTGAAGAATTTATGGAAAGTGGAAAAAAAATCAAATTGAAAACGAAATTGTTTTAAAAATATATAAAATAGGCAAAAAAAAAAATCTATTAATTTCAAAATATAATTTTAGCAATAAAATCTTTTAAAACACATTTTAGTGCACAATAAATTTATTATATGAATTTCAAACATTATCATTTACACTTTCTATAATTAATGACGTACAAAAGTTATTTTAAATTGTTTTAAAATTTAATTATTATAGGACTTCATAAAAAGGGTTTTTATGATTTGCTTTTGAACATTTCTTTTTTGTTTTTCCTCGCAAATGGTTAATGAGCTGCTAAAGAAAAGTTGTTAAAAACAAAATACTTGTAAATATGCTAACAAATATTAAGAGCAGCTGGAAAAAAGGATATTAGAAAATATGCTGTTAACTTCCTTTTTTGTTTGTTAATGTTAGCATTGCAAAATAAAATAAAAGCAAAAATTTATTTAGTTAGAATTTTCACAATGTTTTGAAAGAATTTTTTTTTTTTGTTAACAAAAAATGGACAACTTTTCAAGTAGGATCTTGCTTCTATTGCTACTTTTTTAAATAAAGAAAAATTACTTTTATTGGTTTATATAGTTAACAAAAAAAGTTTACAAATTCAACCTAATTTTATTCTTTATTTTTTTTTCGTTTTTTATTTATTTATTTATTTAAGTTTTTTTTTATTTTGACCAATAAAAATATGGGGGATTGCTTCTAAAGTGGCCGAACTTTTGAAACCTAAGTTTAGGGATCGGGATGAAACTTGCACCAAGTTAAATCATACTAAGAAGTAGTTATGACACAAAATTTAAACGGCATCGGTCAAGGACTCTCCGATTTGAAGGATGTTGAATTTTGAAATTTTCGTCAAACATCATCTTTTCGGATATATATAACAAATTATTTTTTTTTTTGTAAAGAGAAGCACCACTCTGAAAATTCTTCATATTTCTTTGGAAAGGTTATAGTGGTGAAATGAAAGGTGGAGAAAGATGATGGGCATCACAAACAACAACACACAACAACAACAAACAAACAACATTGTAATTGCGCGAGATGATAAGTCTTAGAACAGTTGTTGGTCGCCCCCTGATGGAGAGTTGGCGAACTTATTTGAAGATTTTTTGGTTCATAGCCCTGATTCATTATTTTACTTTGGTGTGGTTAAGTGCTATGGGAACACCGAAGGTGGGCGCTGCGATACATATGAGGGATAGAAAACTCATACATATTATTTTTCTAAATTTATGTTGCCGTCACCGGGAATCGAACCCGTGACCATCTGTGTAACAGTCCCAACGCGGCTAACCATTACACCACAGCGCCCCAATAATAACTATTTACCTATTGTAATTAGAAATTTTGTGCAAATTGTTTTCGACAGCTTTTTCTTCAATAATTTAAAAAAATAAAAAATTTTCTTATTTTTCTTCGATCTTTTTAAATAAATTTTTGTCTTTTGTTTTATTCAGCTAAAGATCCTTTATTTTATAATTATAATTATTTATTTCCAATATTTCGTCTTCGCTTTGGAAGACTTCTTCAGGGATGACGAAATATTGGAAATAAATAATTATAATTATAAAATAAAGGATCTTTAGCTCAATAAAACAAAAGACAAAAAAAATAAAAAATAAGTTGTTGTCTTTTTTTTTGCAAAGTTAAAATTTTGGCCTTTTTTACCCGAAATGGGGTTTTTTTTAAGAAGCTTAGGCATTTTCCTTTAAAAGTTTTGTCTTCTTTTAGTGGGATGCAACTTGTTTATCTATTTTCTTTTCTTCCAAAGGAGGGTACTTTTTGCACTAAAAATTTTGATTGCTCGCCATTGTTTTTGTTTCCCATCTGATTTTCATAAAATTAACATATTTCTAATCTGCTAGTAAATAGCTACAAAAATATGCTTACATTTGTGGGTTATCTCTTAAAGTTCACTAGATATTCCCATTTTAAAATATGAAATTCCCGTTTTGGTCCGAATTAGGGACCAAATCAAGGCCAATTAAAAAAAAGTTATTTAGTTATTATATAGCCAGATGAAAAACCTTTCAATATATTATGCATACTTTATATGTTAAGAAATTTAGTACTTATCTGATTATAAAAGATTCTTGGTTATTTTTGGGGGGAAAAAAATCGCAAAAATTAGTTTTTGTTTAATTCATAATTTAAACTAATGTAGTTTTTGAGTGGAACAAGATATTGCATTAATAATTTTTAATTGAATCGGAAGTTTATTTGGTTAAATAGCCAAAAAAAAATTAAAAAAAAAACTTTGATTTGACCTGGACCTTATTCGGACCAAAACTCAAATTTCTGAAAAAATGGGTGTTTGACGAAAATATCAAAATTCAACACCCTCCAACTTGAACAGTCCTTGACCGATCCTGCTGAAATTTTGTTGTGCGTCTAAATAAACCTTAACGCATGCTTCTTTATTACTTTTTTTCCGATTGATTAAATATTTTTATTCATCCAAATATGTTTGCAATTATAATATTTTTTGATCTGTCAAAATTAAATGTATAGTAGTTCACATTAATAATCAAATTATAATATGTTTTGATCTGTCAAAGTAATTGTATAATTAGTTCACATTAAATAATCAAAAGCAGTTGCGTGAAAAAATTATTAAAACTTTTTGAAATAATCCAAGTTTGACTTTCAAAAAAATCAAATAAATGTTAAACGTATCTATTCAGTGTGCTTAAAAGGTGATACAACAGTTTAACAAGGAACTAACAATTGGTAGAAAATCGGAAACTGGTAAAACAAAAATACCCAAGATTTCTCCAAAGCCAAAAAAATGGAGATTTCAATAGCTGATCCAAAGGATTCTGACCGCAAAGTACCACAATGCTTGCAATTTT
>CM037852.1:227817934-228081751 GCA_021234595.1 Delia radicum | reverse complement strand
TTAATATTCCACCTCCGCAGTTTTATTACAAATGTTTCCAAATGTAATACATCAATTTATTTTTTTTTGAAAACCTGAAAGCCGAATATAGCCAATTTTGGAAAAAGTTGTATTATTATTAAAAAATTCCCAACCATTTTAGATTTCGAGAAATTTTTTTCATTTATTCAATTAGTATACACTGATAGAATTTTCCTTCATAGTATTAATGAAACGATTTCATTAAAATCGATTCATTGGTTTAATGAAAAATTTCATTAACTGAATGAAAATTCATTAATATTGGTATTTTTTTCATTAACATTTTTTATGATTTTTTCATAATTTCATAAAAAAATTCATTAAATCAATGGAAAAACTTAAAATTTTTTTCAATAAAAATTTTGACTTGTAATAAGAAAAAAAAATTTTTTTTGTGCTATCATTTTGAAATAAAAAAAAAAAAAAACTGAAAAATTTCTTTTAAACAGAATTAACCAAAACTTTGATATAAATACATTTTTTTTATTAAATTTGCCAGAGCTAACAGTTTTTGACGAATTTGAATAGTTGGTCACTAAATTCCAGGGAACAGATTCTCTAAGAAAAACTATATAGTTTTGTTCAAAACGAGACCTAAATTGTTAAAACTATATAGTTTTGTTCAAACGAGACCTAAATTGTTATCGTTTTGACGATGTTACACAAAACGTTATGCTAAGCGATAATAAATTTTTGTTTTTTTAACATCATTGTTAACAATATTTAACATTTTTATCTAATATGGTCGTAATTCAACTACAAAAAGTGGACTATAACCGTCGATCGTTCTACAGAATTCCAAGCCAGATCGATAAAAAATACATATTTTGTACCGACATAGGTATAAGAAAATATGTCATCATATGTCACAAATTATAAAAATGTAAAGAAAGGTTGAACAATTTTGTAAAAATAAAACAATAAAAACAGAAATAAATTAAAATTGTTTTTTTTTTAGTTCAGCTTTTAATATTTTAATGCCTGTTAATTATATTTAAACGATTTTTTTTAATCATTAAAGTTCTTAATACACATAATTTAAAAAAAATACAATAATTAAAATATTTTTTTTTTATGGATAAAAAATTTTTATTTTCCAAAATTTGTAATTTTCGTTCTGAAATCTAATCAGCTACTTTTCAAATTTTATCTTTTTCGAATTCGACAAAATTATGAGCTTTAGCAACGACTAGGCTAGGATTAATGAGAAAAATTTCATATTTAAGAAATTTTCATTGGATCAATGAAACTACATATTCATAAAAAATGATTTAATGAAACACATTTCATTGACTCAATGAAACGTTTCTTTGGGGACTTTTTTATGAAAAAATTCATTGGATTAATGAAGGAATTCGTTAATACTACGCACAAATTTCTATCAGTGTACACAACTTTTTTTCTGATATGGAATTAACCATGAATCCAAAATGACCCACGAACTTAATAAAAAGAAAGATCTTATCAGAACCCGAAGTTTTAGAAAATGTTAGAGCCTTTATAATAGGCAGAGCTTTAAATTGTATTGTCTTGCTTTGACTGTATTGGAAGACATATTCACTATTGTAATCATAGTTTTTAAATTTTTGTATCGTTATTGATCCGATAGAAAACACAAGTTATAATTAAAAAGTAAAGTTTGCCAAACCATGCTTTAAGCTTTAAATATCAACACCGATTTCACTTTTTCGCCCATCAGCAGAAGCTACTTTTTTGGCAACTTTCTATAATTTTAATCCCGTAAAACGTTTTTAGTTACAACTTTTTTTTTTTTTGTAATATCCTGGCGGCAACCCAATAATCCATATGCAAATATCATAACAGTACGTAATTTTCAGGTACTTTTTAGCAACTTTCAATAAAATTTAATATTTTTAATAGTGAATTTTATCGTTGATCTATAAACTTATGTGTGAGATTTTATTTGTTCGGTTTTAGATCATGACAAATTTTTCTCTAAATTAACAGAAAAATTATAATTTTTATGATAATTTACTTTGACTATTAGAAAAAAACACAGAAAAAGTTATTAGACACTAGCATGAATGGAATGCATTTTCTGACCCACTACGGTCTTCATCAACATTCTTCGTGCCATTTAGTGTTAATCGTAACTCAACACACAGAGTAATGTGGGATTTAACGTTACCCAATTTCTTCAACGTGTGAGTTAAATAGATGATATTTACGATTAGCACTAAATGGCACGAAGAATGTTGATGAAGACCGTAGTGGGTCAGAAAATGCATTCCATTCATGCTAGTGTCTAATAACTTTTTCTGTGTTTTTTTCTAACAGTCAAAGTAAATTATTATATAAAAATTATAATTTTTCTGTTAATTTAGAGAAAATTTGTCATGATCTAAAACCGAACAAATAAAATCTCACACATAAATTTATAGATCAACGATAAAATTCACTATTAAACCACTCACCAGGTACAGTGTAAAAATCATTTAATGTATATGCTCGACGACATATGTATTAATAAAAAAATCTTTATGACCTGTTCCACGATCTCGAACGAAAACCTAAGCGAACGCAAGCTAGTCACTCGAATTCGAATCAATTTGGGTTTCTCTATTTCGAAAGCTATCGTTCGCCTATACTTACGTGTGTCAATTTTTGTGTTTTACGTATTTATAAATCATAGTGGTGCCAGACCGGATATTTTAAACTTCTATTACAATTTCCTTTAAAAATACCAAAAATACTACTAAATTGTTTGAAGATAAATACAACATTACTTAACAGTTATCAGCTGTATATGACAAATAAATAAATAGAACAAATAAATAAAACAAAAGAAAAATTAATAAATCAAAAGAAGAAAATCAAAAAATACACCAGCGTTTTCAGCTATTCCATTGTAGATTTCATTAAGCTGAAATTTAAAGTTCTTAAAAAACTACAAATATTCGTGTTATTTTATTCTTACCTTTTGTTATCCATTCTTTTTTTTTTAATATTTATAATTTTTTATTATATCATTCATTCCAGCAAAGAACATTGAAAAATGAGGATTTTTTTTTTTTAGGTTCTCCGATTTTTTTTTAAATTTTGTACATGAATACTCTATAGTCCCACTTGGACATAGCCTTCACCAGATCTCAAAATTTGTAAAAACTCGCGATTTTATGCACGTTTTTAATTTTCATAAATTTGATAAAAATGCTAAAAGTGCTTCACTTTGAAGTGCCATAACTTTTTTATTGTATATCGCATGTTATTAATTTAAACGATATGCACTTGTCTACTTTATAACTGAAGGTTTTTAAACACAATGTTTGTTAAAAAAGTGCATACGAAATGCAAATGCAGTTTTCTAATGTATTTTTCAAAACTTTCTTCCCCTACGATTTTCAAAAAAAATATAGTTTACTAAAATATGGTATCTTACCTAAATATACAAATACCGTTATCGTACAATACAATACAAATATCGTTTAAATTAATAACATGCGATATACATGCGATGGCACTTCAAAGTGAAGTGCTTTTAGCATTTTTTTGATATTTATGAGAACTAAAAACGTGCATAAAATCACGAGTTTTTACAAATTTGGAGATCTGGAAAAGTAAATGTACAAATGGGACCATAGAGTATTCATGTACAAAAAAAAAACAAAATCAGAAGACCCGTTTTCAGATTTTTTGCGTTTTCTCATGGAATGAATGATATATTTTTTTGAAAATATTTTGTTAATCGAAATGAAAAAAGCAAGTGACTTGTTTTGACATTTACGTTCGCAGCGTTGACAACTCGTTCGAAATAGAGAAACCAAATTTTGTATGAAAACTGTTACGTTTTCATTCGACTTGTACTTCGAGTCATCGTTCGCATAGAAATGTAGTTAGAGAAACCCAAATCAGTTTTCGTTCGCTTAGAAAGCGAAAGAAAGCTTTCTTTCGAAATCGAGAAACAGGCCATTAATGTTTGTTGATATGCTTTGCTAATGTAGAAGGATGACATTAGAGAAAAGAACTGCCATTTAAAGTTTTAACTGAAAGTTAAACTGGCAACTATGATAATGACTAGAGAAAAAACAAACACACTATAAATAGAAATCGTTCGTGGTAAATTTCATTCTAACTCAACACACAGAGTAATGTGGGATTTAACGTTACCCAATTCCTTCAACGTGTGAGTTAATTAGAATATATTTACGATTAACACTAAATGGCACGAAGAATGTTGATGAAGACCGTAGTGGGGTCAGAAAATGTATTCCATTCATGCTAGTGTCTAATAACTTTTTCTGTGTTTTTTTTCTAATAGTCAAAGTAAATTATCATATGAAAATTATAATTTTTCTGTTAATTTAGAGAAAAATTTGTCATGATCTAAAACCGAACAAATAAAATCTCACACATTTAATATTTTTGTAAATTTTTTGAAATTCCGGTTTGTTTTTATAATACTTTTTTTTTACGAAAAATCAGCTTTGACTCTTTAGCGCTTCTAAACAGTGGAGCTATTTCTTTGATCATAAATTACAATTTTCCATGTTTTTCCATATTTGGTGCCAATTATCCCTGAGCAATCGTCGAAGTTGAAAAAAAGTATTTTTTTTAATTAATAAGCAAAAAGAAAAAAAAATTGCCATGAGGTTTAAAGAGGTGGTCATTGTAGACAATGTTGTCGTCAATAATATTTACTTAGTTGTAAACTTTAAGGAAAAATGGTTTTCACATGACACTTATTTGTGTCAATAAATGTCGGTGAGCTTAGCGAAAGTAGAGTCCTAGTCCTTTAGTCTACTATATTTTGTGGCCTGCAATTACAAGTCCCAAAAGAGACAACATATAGGGTAGAAGGTTGAGCATTCGCCAATTTTTTTTTTTTAAAGCACTGTCGTTACTCAACCAACATTGTTTTGGGAAAAATTCTTTTTTATCTAAAACTTTACACATATTAACTTTAATTAATATGCTTAAAACATAAACTATATTTATGCTTTATGTTTATTTTTTTAAGGTTTCTAGAGTAACTCAAATCGGCTAAACTACGAGGGCGGATCAATAAGTCAGAGACTTTTTGAATGAAGCACAGTGTTTTTTGGAAAAAAAAAAATTTTTTTTCAACATAATCTCCTTTTAGCTCAATACACTTAGTCCACCGTTTCTCCAATTTTTGTATCCCTTCCAAAAAATAGGATTTTTCGAGGTCCATAAAATAGGCATTTCTTGGACATATGGGGTCGTTTTTTTTTTTAATCGGTCCAATAAGTTGGCACAATATTCGCCGTTTATTGCTTTTCCCTTTTGAAGGTAATCGATATGGATTATCCCGCTTGCATCCCAAAAATCATCACCTTATTGGCCACGATTACGTTAATGGTCAATTGAGAGCAAACGTGGCACCCATCTTGCAGACAGCTTTCTTAAACCCAACTGAGCATTTAAAATCGAAACCACATTGCCATATGAAATGCGTATGGCATCAACAATCTCACGCACTTTTACTCTTCGTTCGGCCAACACCATATCATGTATTTTTTCGGCATTTTCGGGGCTATTGACCTCAATTGGCCCTCCAGAACGTTCAGCGCCATTTGTACTTGTGCGACCACAACGAAAGTCCGTAAACCACTGGTGTTACGATTAAAATCGATGATGCAGAGTCCCCATAGTATTTATCAAAAAATAATGTTTAATGAGCACTCGAAATTCACTTTTTTCCATTTTTAAAAAAAGCCACGAGGTTGCATGATTTGAACAGCTGTTAAACTCAAAGTTAATGACAGAACTTGCTCAAAATCTGACAATAGTCTATTAACAGGTGGTACTTGATGGGAGCAGTGTTGCATTTCATATAACTACGAGGGAAGTTCGTACCCCATCTACGGGGTAAATTTGCCATGTTGATGTTGCACATTTGTAAGGTATAAATATAACGGTGCTGGTTTAAAACTTATGTTTTACAAATCTTAAAAAATTAAAACCAAAAGTTTATTTCTCGATCTTTTATCATCAATTATGTGAGCAAGATTATTCAAGTTCAAGACCATTTGTTTTTCTACATTGGTTCTCTGAAGACTTTCGGTGACGCGAAATGAAACATGTAAGGACCTGTCAATAGATAAAGTCTGCTTTAAATTAGCGAATGGAAACATTTTTAGTTAATAAATAAACATTGCACGGTTTTTTTGTTTAACAAAAAAAACCAATGATCTTGAACTTGAATAATCTTGCTCACACTTATATTTTACATTAAATAATCATAAAAAGGATATCAATAGCTGTAATTTCTGCAAAAAAAAAACTTTTAAAAAGTTAGTTTTCTTCCAATTTGTTGAACCAAAAATACGTCTGAAACGTCAAACACATATAACCACGTATCGAATTAATATAACGTATACGTCTTCTAAAGTGTTACCAATTTCTGCTGAGGAAACTACCTCACCTAGTGGCCAGCTTACATAATTTTATATTTTCTTAAACTTTTTAGAAAGCAATTCTAAAAAATCGTGTTAATAGTATAAATTACTCTCAAAGTTTTGACACCTTATAGGATATTTAGTTTTAATGTACACAATGAAAAAGTTATCCCTAATATACTAACTCTCTATTATTTTTTTGTAATCCCAAAAAAAAAACACAAAAACATGCCAATCCTGCTATATTCTGTAAATATTTTTAGTTGTTTGTCTTTTAATACAGTATCTTTATTTTTAAATAAAAAAACAGTCATTAGTAGAATAAACTTTATCTTTGACTACAATTGTAGTTCATTAAAATAAACAAACCACATCAAATTACTGTATGATGATGATTACATACATTTTATGCAGTATTTTTTTTATTTAAAAAAAATAAAACAATTAAATGTTTGTTCTTTTACCACTTATGTAGTTAATTTTTACTGTAATTGTGGTTAATTTTTTGAACAGTAAAAAACAACGGACATTGTTAGTTGAATTTACTGAAATGTAAGTCGTCCTTTCTTCAAGTGAAATTTTATTTGTTTTCAACTACATTTGCAGTGGTCTTTATCTACATAGTATTCTAGGTGTAAATGTGTAAAATTTGGTGACATGAATTACGATCAATAACAGTACAAATTGGGGAAATGACTCTTTTAAATACAGCGAAAATCGGGGGTGGTATATGTGACCCAGTGGCGAAACCTCCTCCTTCTACCCTACTCATATTGCAGGTATGAGAAACTTAACTCGTTTATGACACGTCATAGATCCGCTGTACATTTTTCAACCAAACTCTCCAGATATACACAACCATGCTTCATTAATAAATGTTTGTAATTTGTTTGTCTTCCAGTGCCCTCTAGTGGATATAATGGCAACCAAAGTAGACATTTTGACAGCACATATATCATAGACTGCTAAATAAATCTCAAAAATTAAAAGTTTTGTATTATTTTGTGAACAAATCTTTACTAAACAATAAATTTTTAAATATTTAATTTTAGTTAACCGATTTTTAAAATTATTTAAAAGAAGATCATGATTTTTGACCATTTTTTAAAGTAGCCATATGGCAAATTTAATACCGGCATGTTTTTAACCAATTTCTAGTTCACAAACGTTTATAAGTTATAACTTCTACTAATACATTCTCACATGCTACAAAATGTTAAATGAGCATTTTTCATTTTATAATAAGTTAGTTCGCTTACTAAAAAATTTGTAATTTTTTTTTTTTTTTTGAAGGTGTTCGTTTGCACAAATACTCAGTAAAAAATAGTAAAAAGAGAGAGTAAAGTGACAGTTTGATGCCAAAGAACTTACAAGTTTTTACTGGACAAGATTTGACAGTAAGAATTTGTATCAAAAAAAAAATATAATTGAAAAAATATGCTTGCATTTTTGGTACACAAAAACAAATATTAAATTAAATTATAATTGTTTGCGATTTAAAGTGGGTATACAAGTTAATAACGTCGATTTGGACAACATATGGCATAACTATCACATATGGTTTGTGTCAATAATAACAAATAAAGTATTTCGGAGGGTAAATATCTGTCATTATAATTCGATAGACGCCAAAGTGTAAACACACATTTTTTCAAACACTATAATTATGTTGACTTTTTTCATTTGAAGAAAACGGCTGCTGAAAGTTATCGATTGTTGGTAGAAGCTTACGGTTCTACAGGCACCAACTCAAAAAACTTGTGAACAATGGTTTGTGAGATTCAAAAGTGGTGATTTCGACACAGAAGACAATGAGAACCCTGGTCAGCTGAAAAAGTTTGAAGATGAGGAATTGGAAGCATTACTCCACGAAGATTGTTGTCAAACGCAAGAAGAATTTGCATTATCATTAGGAGTCGCACAACAAGCTATTTCCCTACGTTTAAAAGCATTGGCATTCATTCAAAAGCAAGGAAATTGGGTCCCATATGAATTGAAGCCGAGAGACGGTAAAAGTCGATTTTTACATGTCGGAAAAGCTGCTTGAACGCTACAGAAGGAAGTAATTTTTGCATCGTATTGTTACCGGTGATAAACAATGGATACAAAAGTCATATGTAAAAAAGTCATATCGCTCATTTACTTCAAGAACGTCACAACTAAAAAAACATGATTTTCAGTTAATGACGCAGAATTATTCGTTATATCACATATCATATTGTGTAAAAAATTCGTATTGATATATTGTATACTCACCTCTTGAGAGAAATTATTTCGTTATTTTTTTCTTCAAGCTGGGAGTAAATTGAAAACTTTAAACTCGTTTTCTACAAAATCCAAATTTTTGAGTTATGACGTTATTGATGTAAATGAGCGATATGTGAAAAAGTCATATGTAAAAAAGTTATATGTAAAGCCCGGCCAACCAGCCAAATTAGCGCCGAAGCCGAATATCCATGGCGCCAAGGTAATGCTCTTTATTTGGTATGATCAGAAGGGTGTTTTGTATTATGAGCTGTTGAAATCGGGTCAGACGATCACAGGGCACCTGTACCGAACACAATTGATTCTTTTGAAGAGAGCAATCAACAAAAAACGACCAGAATATTCGACCAGATGACAACGCTCGGCCACATGTTGCAAGACCGGTCAAAAACTATTTGGAAAACAGTGACTGGGAAGTTTTGGCTCAAACGCCTTATAGCCCAGACCTTGCCCGTTCTGACTACCATTTGTTTCGATCGATGCAGAACGCCCTTACTGGAATACGCCTCACTTCAAAACAGGGTATCAGAAATTGGCTTGATTCATTCAATTCATTTTGTTATTATAATAAATGCACTTTTCAAGCAAAAAAAATCGACATTATTAACTTGTATGCCCAATATTAAAGAATTAACTATGGAAGAAGTTAAAAAACATTCTAAATTGTTTCTGATCGACAATTTCAATTAACTTTTATCTTTTCCATAATGTCATAATGATGATTTTTTTTTTTAATATTTGGTATTTAAAATCAGCTGTTTTATATATTTTACCAATTCTTACAAATTTTCCTTTCGTTTACTTTTTTTTGTAAATTTTTCATACTCTCTGTAATATTGTTACTGGGTAAGTTTCACTTGACTTTACTGGAAAAGTAATCGAACAGACTTAATGTAAACTTTTATTCTTTGTCATTTATAACCATGTTTTTTCTAAAAACTATCACGTACATTTTGTTATATACACTCAAAGCAATAAGTGTGTAAATTAACAAGGGCACTTTTAATATCCGGCACTTTTAATAAAATCTGCTGAAATTAAGAATTTTGTAGTTCAAAATTGGGAAGAATATAGAAATTTAAATAATTTTTTAAACATTTTTTTTTTTCTTCGATTTTGATAAAAATATTGTTGATTTAAACATTTTTCGCTGAAACATTTATTATGTGTCAAAATGTTTCTATTCTATGACAGTCTTAGATTATTGAGCGAGCGTATGATAAATGAGTAAGAAATTGCAAAAAAAAAAAACCCGAAGCAAAAAAAGTAAATTTTAAACAGGCGTTTTCTAAACTAAATTTCACTACATACACCGAAGTCAAATACACACAAAAATATTGCGATAGAGATCAAATTTTGCAATTTAATTTTTTCCATGGGTTTTGGTATTCTTTATATTTGTAACACACGCATGTTAATATTATGTTGTCGAAATTGTAACGTGGTATTGTGTTAGAAACATGCACGTTTTTGTTTCATCATAAAAACTTCGGTTTTTAGAAATAACAAAGTGTTTGTGATGATATCCAAATAATAGAGAATTTGAAATGGAATCTATGATTCTATTACAATAGTGTGAGTGTACGTATTGTGCACTGCGTGAATTGTTTGCGTAATTGTAACTACTATAAAATGTGCACAAAATGCAAATCAAGTACAATATTGCTTCATATAAATGCCAATGGTTAGTTTAGAGTACCAACATCATCAGACTGTTGAATATTTGCCCTTACTGCCAATGCTGAAATTTCAATTGTTATTACATTGCATGCTGTGTTAAAATGTGAAGGCAAATGTATTCAATTTAGGGTAATCATAGTCTGGGCCCATAATACTTCATAGCAAAAAATAACATATATTTGTTAAACAGTAACTACATTTTACACTCAGGGAACTTCTGCTTTAAAAATATGTAGTTGTTTGCGTTGTAACACAGTTTCTCTATTTTTAATGAAAATGTCAGTCATTTATAGAACAAATTTAATTTCTTACTAACCTTGTAGTTCATTTTAAAAAAACAAACCACATCAAATGAATGTTTTATGAGTTTACATTCATTTTTTTACAGTTGTTTTTTTGTAATTTAAAAAAAAATAAAAAAAAAATGTTTGTTTATGTAAATGTAAATTTTTACTACAATTTTTAGTCATTTTTTGATCATTTAAAAACAAATGACAATGTTAGTAGAATTTACTGAAATGTAAGTCGTCTTTTCTTAAAGTTTTTTTTTTTTTTTTTTTTTTTATAATATATCTTTATTTGCAATCTGTCTAAAAACAAAACAATACATGCAACATGATGATAACAAATTGTTTCTTTAAACATTCATTTTGCTTATATTTCGGTATTTGCAGTGGCCTTTACCTACATAGCATTCTAAGGGTCATTATTACAACTTGCCAATAGCTAAAGTTCGGATGTTATCTGACAGATTATTATTTTTCGTTAATATAAGTATACTTAAACTAAAAGTGACCGATAAGCTAAAGGGAAGATATTGTTGCCTTTAACTTTAAACGTAAGGTTTATGTGTTTAAAGTTGCCACATTTTCTGCTCTATAAAGAAGAAGAAGAAAATACCGAATTTCACAACCGAATTTCACAAATTATTTTTTGTTTGTAAACATATAAATAAAAGTACGTTGCCACTACGTATTTTTATAAACCAATTCATAAACCAATAATCGGTTTTTAGTTTGGTGCTGCCACATTATCAAAAATATTAACTTTATTTTATTGGGAAGTTGTAATAACGAAAAACATTATAGCTCACTTTATTCCTCACTTTAGCTAAAGTTACTTTTTACTAACATTTACTTTAAAGGCAAGTTGTAATAACGGCCCTAAGTGTATGCTTTTAAAATAGCGTTTCACTGCTTAGCATACAATAAAGCAATTAGGGAAGGCATTCTATTGTGCTTCCCAAAATACCTTCTTTGAAGCAGTGAATAATACTTGCAATGAAGCAATAAAGGATGCATACTATGAAGCTTTAATGTTTTCAACATTCAAAAAAAGCGATTCTTAGTGCCTAAGAAGGCATTAATTTATTGCTTATAAGAGTACATGATAGAAGCGCTTTTCACCTGCTTAGAAGAGACATACCAAGTGGGACATCGCAAACAAAAGTCATGCCTTCGGAAATCTTACCTTTGGAAGCACTTCATAAATAAATAAATGCATCTGGTTAAGCGCTATTTTTGCTGGGTACTGTAAAAATCAGACTATATGAATGAAAACTCAACTCAATTGTCGTATGGTGATCCTTTATTGCTTTTTTATTTTGTCTCTTATTGTGAATATCCTCATTATATTTTTTTTTTATTTTTAAATATTTGCATTTTTTAGGATTGTTTGCATTTATATTTTTAGAATTATCAAATTATTTGTTTTATAATCTGTATATTTTTTTGACATGAACTAAACAAGATAATGATTGCATTTTAATTTTAGAGATGGGCATTCTAGTTTATTTCGTTCATTTGCATTTATTGAACTAGTTCGTTCGTTTAGTTCATATGTTTGCTCGGTAATATTTTTATTTTTTTCAATTATTGATATTGTTATTTTGGTCAATTCGTTGTTAAACAAATCCGCACAGTATAAGTGAGAATACTAATGAACGGTTAAAATTGACAGCGCATATGTTTTATCCTGCTTCTAAAAACACGAAAAGTTTATACTTGGTATGACGTTAAAATAAGCCTGTACTTAAAAAATTAAGTTTTTCTTATTACATTAAAAATTAGCGAATTTTGCGACACCTTGTGACGACAAAATGAACTGTATAACAAAGGATATTTTTTATAAGATTAAGTTATTTTAATACACACAAAGAAAAATGTTGCTATTTGCCAACTGAAATTCGGTTACCATAACTCAAATTCTGTTATTACGAATTTCATTCGGTTGGCACAACTTAACATTAGTATTCAAAGCAAAGTTCGGTTAATTCAACAGAATTTTAGTTGCAACTCCCAAAATATTCATATATCTAATGTAAATATTGTTGTACTAACTAAATTAATAGGTTTTTACCATTAAAATACACTTTTCAATTCGGTTGGCACTTTATTTCTCTGTGTGTAGATATCCAACAAAAATCAATTTCATTAAAAACGAATAGAGATTTTTTTTTTATTCTTGTACACTTAAATAAAAAAGTTAGTAAAGTCAGCTAAATTTTAGTCAGGAGGGTTCTTGCAAAAAAATTGCTAATGTCAGCAAAATCTTTTGCTGCAAATCAGTGAGCTGATTTTGAGCAACAATATTAGTGGATTCAGCAACAGTTTTGCTTAGTGAATTAGAAATTAAAAAACCCTTGCTAAAATTAATAAAATTTTTGCTGAATATTAGTAGACTGAAAAACCTCAAAAAGTTTGAAGAAAAATTATACTTTAGTAAAACAATAGAAATAATTATATTTAACATACACAAAATTATCCTTTAACTACTTACATCAATGGTTGTATAAATGATGCTATCTTTTAAAGGAAAGCAAATGCCGCAGAGAATTATACCCTTTTTTTGCAATAAGAAAAAGGAAACATAAAAATCTACATTTGATATATGTCTTTCGTCAAATTGTTTGCAATTTGACCACACTAGATTAATAATATCTATAAACATTTAGTTTACAAATACACATTTAATCTTTATTAAATTTAAATATTTTATTTTGTCTTTTATTTATTTAAAAGACAATTACTTTCACAAGCCGGTTACGACGCAAAGTTTAAGTTGTTTTACTCCACAATTTTGATTTATTAATGAAAAACAGATACAAAAATCTTCCATGGTTGATTTTTTATATGTCGTACAAGAGTTGTGCTTTTTAGTATAATTTTCCTCGCCACTACTATATCGTGACTTGCCGCAACATCTAATTCATTCTGAGTATATTTTTCAATCTGGTTGTCGTTCACACTATTGATGTGCTCATCAGTACAATTAGTATAGTATTCCTGATTTACAAGATGGTTTACTAACTTTTCTACTAACTTATTTTTTTGAGTGTACGTGGGACAAAGCACTGTGCGGCGCTTATTTTGAAATTTCTGTTGAAAGAACTTGTGATTGTCTCTAATTTTTTGTCTTGTGAGTTGTGTCAAAAAAAGCACGATAAAAAACAGACGCATAAAAGTGAGAAATAGACAGAAAAGCTAAAAAATACACTTATTTGGTAATTTAACTACATATTCAATTAAAATAACTTTAAGGATTATCTTTTTAAATAACTGTGGAACTTTTATCGAAAAGCTCTTGTGAGTGTATTCAATGCTTAAAGAGTTGGCCTTTAAACTGATGTATTTGGATATGGAATATTTTTTATATAGCCCAAAAATCAAATTAGCGAGCCTTCCTTTATTCTACTATTTTCTTCCATATTACTTACCCACATTACTGCAACATTTTTTTATAACAAAAAAATGAATACAGAAAAAAAACATTTTTAAATGCATGTTTTTCTTAAATAACATAATATTTAGCATTCGCGGATCCAGATTTACCATTTGCGGGAGGAAATTTTTTTTAACAAACATTTTTTATTTTAAAATAATTTGGGGTTTATTCGGTATTCTGAACAATTGGCATGCTTTTTCTATTTGTCCAGCTTCTACTACTGGATATGTATTTTTTTACTCTCTTTTTTAATTTCTAGTCGTGTGATTACACACCTAAAAAAATCATGTTTAATATTTGTTTGTCCTTAACAATATATCCAAGTTTCATTCAAATCTGCGGAGTCAATACTATATAGTTGCCTTGTTAGTAAGCACTAATAGCCTAAATTAAGCTACAAAACCATATTTTTATAACGTCTTATAATAATTGGTTTAAGCATTCAAATAACGTTGGAATCCAGGCGATTTAGGTACAAAGTCTTCAAGTCACTTAGAAATTATTAATAGAGATCTGACCAGTAATAACATATATTTCGGACATGCTGATTTCAATGGTGTACTTGACTTTTGATCAATGATACAGATTTCGAAAAAATTTTATTAAAATTTGGCGGTTTTGCATTTAGTATTTTGCATTTAAGACTTTAACAAGACCTGTGTTCACACAAAAAAAAATGAAAACCCATTTCATTTACTGAAGCCAAAATTGAGATATTTAAAAAAGTTAAGGTATCTCTTCTCCGGAAGACGCTCTAGCAGATTAATGCATAAATCATATTTCTAGCTGCCGTTTAAGGGGTTAAATTTGAAGTTGAATTGGGGCATTTTTAGACGTTTTTATTGAAAATAGTCCAATCTCGGAATTGAGATATTTAAAAAAGTAGTAGTCGTTCCAAGATTAAGGTAACTATAATTGCTGAAATTCTGCCAACAACGAGAACTGCTAATTCAATTAATTGAAAGTGATCAATATTATACCTTCTCAATACCTTCTCAAAAAGCAAAACACAATTTTACAAAGTGTTGTTGCCATACCAAATGTTTTTTTTATAGCTTAATTTTATAATATTGAATTTAAACCAGCATTAAATTCTCATTTAGTTAGAAGATTTATTTGCACTTACATATGTGAACAAATTCACACAGAAATTAGTTTTTTTCTTTCTATTGAAAAGTATGTTTGATTTTTTTTTTTTTTTTTTGCAGAAATTAACGCTTTTGTTAAAAACAGTGTATTTTTTTTTTTAATAATTTTTAATTTATTTTTAGAATTTTTTTATATAATCAATTTTATGGTAATGTTTTAGAAAAAAATTAATATTTAGATTTAAACCACTGAAATAAAATTATTTAATTTAATAAAGTAATAAAGTAATAAACCTAATGAGATTTAATAAGATCTAATTAAAATTAATTTAAAATATTTATTACTAATGCATAAACATTTATAAACAAAACAATTACATGCATCAATATTACAAAAAACAACAACAATATGTTTTTATCGATAGTGTAAAAAAATGTCAAGCAAGTTTCGAATTTGAGCAAATATATAATTGAATCAATTAATTTATAATTGCCAGCTTTTAAAATTTTCAACAAACCCATGTAATTGAAAAATGTTAGGAAGTATTTTTTCTGTGTTTATATTTATGCCTCATATTTAATGCACAAAACTTGATATTTAAACCACTGCTTCACGTTTGATGTAAGATTTAAAAGTTTTTTATAGCTTTAGCGATTATTAACGCTTAATGAACAATTGACTTGAATAAATATTAGTTTTGCAAATACAAATCTTTTTGTCAAAATATTTCCCATTAATTGCCGCTTTTTAAAAAACTAACACGTATTCATGACAATTGTTCATTAAGCGTTCATATTCGCTAAAACTGTAAAAAAATGGTAAAAAAAACCTAGATTAAACGTTAAGCAATGATGTAAATATAATCCTTGTTGCAGTAAATATAAGCCATAAATATGAACACAGGTCTGGTTATTTAAGTCCATCAAAACAAAAGCAAATCGAGTGCTTTCAAAAAGTTTTATATGCAAAAAAAAAAACAAAAGCAAAACCGCCAAACTTTAAAGACATTTTTCTGGAAATATATGTATACCAGTGATCAAACAATAAAGTATCCCATTGAAATCAGCATGTCCGAAATATATACAATTGATGGTCAGATCTTTTTTTATTTGTAAAAAGTAAAATTTATTCATGAAAGGCGTGGTAGAGAAGAATGAGTGTATTTTCTAAAAATCATAACTACATTGCAAATTCTAAATTTTTTTCTGAATCAGACTGCGCAGTTTCTGGTACTGAACCTTCGTCAGTGACCCTGTTTTTTTTGAATTTTTGAATAATGTAATATTTTTTATGTTTTTATTTGTTCGATTGCGTCTATATGAAATTTTTTCTGCGCAATCACTGACCGTGGTATAGATAAACTGATTTCTAATGCCACATGCACTACACGTTAGACATAGCGCTTTAGCCCTCTGAACTATCGTCAGGTCGAGTTTTGTTGTGTTTTTGTTTTTGCATACATAATCTCAGAAGTACAACTCCAACAACAGTTCTATTTTTAGAAACTTACCTCACTGTAATGTCCACTGTTTTCCCATATGTTGTAAGTGATGCCACATCTATAATATATTCTTTGTATATTAGATAGATGGCGCTTACATAGTTAGGGAAGAATTGCCATTCATTCTGTGTAATCTACAGTATTTTTCATTTCTCCAACAAGTTGATCTTGGCTTAAATTTTTTACTAATTCAAAATATCTTATCTTTAGCATTCCCTTACTAACCATAAACTTAAAAAATATTTAAAAACTTTTTGCCAAAACTATATCTAATGAACATTTTTCAAAGAAGAAAAAATGTTATCTCTACTAATTTAGTTTTTTTATCAGAAATAATTTCAAACTGCATCCAATAAAAAACAACAAAAATAAAGTTTGTTGCTCAACTATTTATGAAGCAGTTGTCTACATTATGTAGTTTTGAATGAATGTCTTTTAAGACACATACAATCAGTTACACAGTTGGTTTGTTGTTTTGGCTTAGGTATAGGCAAAAAAAAAAAAAAAAAAAAAACTGAAATAATAGCAGTAAGTGCTGCATAAACAGGCGGACAAAAGGCGTAACAAATTAACGGAAACAAAATGTTATGGCAGTTGTCTTCAAGGAAAATTATAGTTTAAAGAACATAAGAAAAATTATTTTTGTTTTAAATTAAACTATACCCAGCAACGTTTTTTAGAACTTCACCTTAGAATCCAATCCAAAACAGCTTCTGTTAGTGACAGTTACATATAACCAGTTCTAGAATAGGTTCCTGTGAGTCAAAATGTAAGGCTTCATGTTGTAATGTTGTCATGTTTTGCTTATAATATAATAAAAAAAATTGCTTGAGACCATACATGGGAATAATTAATTGAATGGAGTAATTAATTGATGATTTCATTACAATTTCATCGATATCAATTATAATGAAATTATTTTATTTAGCACTTGTTTAATTAACGATAGTGATAATGAATTTCATTGATTTGATTTCATTGATTAATGGCAATAATTTAAAATTTCATTACCAGCAGTAATGCATCAATTAAAGGAAACAAATTACAATTGACAGATGAGATTTTCGAAAAACTAATGGTGAATATCGATTTATTCAAGGCTTCACAGGAGCACTAAGTAACCCTCATAATACAAATTAGTTTTTTATAAAACAGCCGCAGAGTGTCCGATAATAGAATGGATCATTGGTCCAAAATGGAACGATGTGGAATGAAACGGGGAACGAGTGAAATCGAAACACTTAATACATATATATTATTGGAACGTGTTACGTCGGTTAAGTTTTGCAAAACCTTTTTCCGTGTTGCGATGTTTCGCTTAGTTTTTGAGATACAAGCAATTTCATAAAATGGCTATTTTGCTCCACAGGAATATAAATCAAACCTCATAATAATAAAAGGCCGGGAAATATTCCGAGAAATTAATTTTTTATGAAACAGCTACAAGGTGTCATAATTATTTGTTTGCCCTAATGAGTACGTGACAATACTTATTTAATCACTCCGATAATGAAATGGAACATTGGTCTAAAATGGAACCATATCGAATGAACCGGGGAATGAAATCGGAACACTTAACACATTTGAATTATCGGAACGTGTTACGTCGGTTAAGTTTTGTAATACTTTAGTTCGTTTTGCGATATCTCGCTCAGTTTTCTAGATACTAGCCATTTTAAAAAATTAAGATTTTTTTAAATGGCCAGTATCTCCGAAAGTAAGCGAGATAGGGCAAAACGGACAACAATTTTGTTCCGCAGGAGTATTGCTATGGGGTATACCAATGTCGATTTGGACAACATATGGCATAACTATCACATATGGTTTGTGTCAATAATAACAAATATGGTATTTTGGAGGGTAAACATCTGTCAATATAATTCAGTAGATTCAGTAGACACCAAAGTGTAAACACACATTTTTTCAATCGCTATAATAATGTCGAATTTTGTGCCTAAAGAAGATGTTTTACGGGGAAGTCTGATAACCTTTTTTCATTTATAGAAAACGGATGCTGAAAGTTATCGATTGTTGGTAGAAGCTTACAATCAATATGAAAAAGTTTGAAGATTTGGAAGCATTACTTCACAAGGATTGTAGTCAAACGCAAGAAGAACTTGCATTATCATTGGAAGTCACAGAAAAAGCCATTTACCTACGTTTAAAAGCATTGGGATTCATTCAAAAGCAAGGAAATTGGTTCCCATATGGATTGAAGCCAAGAGACGTTAAAAGGCGATTTTGCATATCGGAAATGCTGCTTGAACGCTACAAAAATAAGTAATTTTTGCATCGTATTGTTACTGGTGATGAAAAATTTATACATTTCGATAACCCCAAGCGCTAAAAGTCATATGTAAAGCCCGGCCTGTCCGAATTTATGATTTTGTGTAAGTAATCCCACAATTCCCAAAAAATAGCATAACAAATATCCAAAATGGAATTTTTTATATTATTTGCTGTCATGGCTGAAAATCGGATTAGAAACAAAAAAAAAAATGTTGAGCACTTAATGCAAAAAGTTCCCTAGTTTGGGCTGTCATAATGCGACCCGGGGTGTTTGAAATGTGCAAAATCGAAACGTAAGCTCGATATAACGTCACTTATGCCTGTTCCAAATTGCATTGCACTCGGACCACTTAGTCGAATTTTTTCCAAAAATTTTGTGATATATCCCACTGTGTGTAGGTGGAAAAAATTGTGTGCCAGCCTACTTTTAAATGTTGTACTTTATAATGGCATTAAAAAAAAAGATTTTCAAACACATTCAAAATTGACTTTTGGTCAACAATTCCTTATAAAACCCATATAGTGCAATGGCTGGTAATGATAGGTACTTACAATTGGCATTACTTTTATATTTGGATGTCGAGCAAAATAATGACATATCATTACTAAACACCTTAAGAAAAATCATAAAATATGTGGTTACCTATATGCTTACTTTATGGAGAATAATAATGAGTCTAAAAATAATTTAAAAAAAAAACTAAATTTAATATTTTTTTTTTAATAAAATGTGCCCACAAGGGATTAGAATCTTGAACTCCATGTTGTCAGTCAACCGCTTTAACAACTATCTCGACATGTTACACTTGATATATAAAAACATAAATGACTTGATTGTATAAATTGTCGTTACAAAAAATAAAAAATGTGTTCTTATATTAGAGTTGAAAAAATAATGAGTAAAAAAAGATGTTAAAAAATGTTCTATCTTTACTTTATATTTGATATAATGCTAAAAATAATTACTTATTGGTAACGCAATATTATTTGTAATAAAATGATGGACACATTAAGTCCTTACTATTTGTGTTAAAGTAATGCACAGAGAAAGCTAGTATCATTACTGGTAGTACGAAAAATTATGACATGTCACCTTTTCTACACTGGGTTGTTTTTCTTTTTAATTAATTTTATACAGATACAATCAAAATATGTATTTGAATATAATAAACCAAATATTTATGTGCTTATATATAGAAAATTTATTCAAAATAATCCTTTACAATTTACTTTTCACACTCTTTCTTATATTTCAATCAGATTTTGTTGATTTTGTCAAAAAAAAAAAATATATAAGAGGTAGTAAATAACAACAAAACAATCAATCAATTTAAATTTCGCATTATTCTATACAATACGAGTTATAAAGGGTCCGCCATCTAACGTTTTTTTATTTCAACTACTGCTTATTTCGTTAATGGTAACACTTAGCTCATGTCTGATTTGACAGATAATTAGTTTTATCCTTCCGCTAAACAAATATGGTTGAACAACGCTGGGAAATATTGCGACATTACTTTGAAAATCATGGTAATGAGCAAGGAGTGGCCGTTACAGTCAATGACGATCGTTATCGGGCCATGTTGAACGAATTTTGTTCACAGAAATTGAAGAGCAAGATATTGGCAATATTTGGTTTCAACAGGACGGCGCTACGTGCCACACAGCCGAAGCTACACTCGGTGTTTTGCGTCCTGTTTTTGAAGATCGCATTATCAGCCGCAGAGCTGATGTTGTTTGGCTACCTCGGAGCTGCGACACCGTTGGACTATTATTTGTTGGGTGCCGTCAAAGATAAGTGTTACGCCAACAAGCCAGAGACAATTGACGCTTTAAAGGACAATATTCGTGAAGCCATTGGTGAAATACAGCTGCACACAATCGATAATGTGCATAAAAATTGGACCGATCGTGTAGGCTACTGCATGGCCAGCCGAGGCAGCCATTTGCATGAAATTATTTTCCATTATTAACCGGAAGGATTGTACTTTCAAATAAAAAAAGGAATTTGAGAAAATATTCAGTAGTTTTTTTTTATAGCATTTTCAAAAAAAAAAAAGTTATTTGGCGGACCCTTTATTTTCTTTACAAAAAAAAAATAATAATGTATATGTAAAAAATTCCATTATCATTTAATGGTAATGCAATATATCAAAATACAAAATATATTATTTGAATTTTGCTGTTTAACTCCTGGAACAGTGGGGAAAATTGAACCATTTTTGAGAATATTTGCCTACATCCCACATTGCTTTGTGTGAATCACCCTACTGTCTTTTTTTTTCTTTTTTTGTTCATTATCTGTAAAAAACATTTGAAGAATGTGTCGCTTCTGTTTATTATTTTTCATTTTCACTCAGTTCATTGTTTTAACATCCATTGTTTATTGTGACAATATAAAAAATAATTAAAAAAATCAACTCTACAGAATTCTTGATTTGTATTGTTTTGTGTATTCAATAGATATTCTTAAATTTAATAAGAATAAGTTTTGCCAAATTTCAAAAAAAAAAAACAAATATCATGATGGAAAAAATCTTTCGGTTTGAAACACAGAAAAAACTAAAAACAGGTTTCAATTAAAAAATTTATTGAATCAATTAAAATTTTAATCGATTTTGCACCTATTACGATAATGATAATATTAATTAAAAATATAAATAACTATCTACAAAAAAATTATGCTACTCAAAAAAAAGTGTGAACAACACGTTTGTATGTAGATATGTCCCATTAGAAAAAGGTCAAAAAAAAAAAATATTAAATAAGTCCCAAAAATTTTTCATACAAATTTGGGAGTAATTTCAAATGAAATAATACCCAGTTCTTTTACAGTTATTTAATTTTTTTAGAAGTTATTTCATTTTTGTTATTAGGTGTTATTTCATAATGCAGTAATTCCGAAACGAAATAAGTCCCAACAGAACTTAGCGTGGGACTTATTTCATTTCATTTTCTTGTTCGGTGTTATTTCATTTGCTGTGGGAGTTATTTCATTTTTAGTAGGAGTTATTTCATTTTAAAAATTCATTATTTTTTTAATATTATTAATATTCCAAACGGTTCCTATAACTGGATCTTTTAAAATATTTTGATGATCTTCTTAAATTGACCTAACTTAATATGGTCTTTAACAAATTTTGAAGGCGTAACTTTATATTCCCCAAAAGTCATATTGCCCAAGAAAAAAACGACATAGCGCACAAAAAATTA
This sequence comes from Delia radicum, assembly GCA_021234595.1. Taxonomy (NCBI): domain Eukaryota; kingdom Metazoa; phylum Arthropoda; class Insecta; order Diptera; family Anthomyiidae; genus Delia; species Delia radicum. The sequence continues at coordinate 228,059,590 of CM037852.1, read as the reverse complement.
TAAAGGGTCCGCCAAATAACTTTTTTTTTTTTGAACTCCTGAACCAATTGGACTTTGTATGGCGTCATACCAAGGTCTTTATGCAAAATTCGTCTCAATGATGTCTCCGAAATGTTCAATTGTTGAGAACGACGGTGAATTGATGTTGATGGCGCTTCACGCACACTTTCTGCCACAGCAGCAATATTCTCGGGTGTACGCACTGTTTTTGGCTTTTCACGCTTTGGTTCGATGGTATCGATGAGGATGCCAGTTTCTTTCACTTTTTCACAAGATAACGAACATACGGACCATATTCGTTCAGCGGAAGGATGAAACTAATTATCTGTCAAATCAGACATGAGCTAAGTGCTACCATTCACGAAATAAGCACTAGTTGAAAAAAAAACGTTAGATGGCGGACCCTTTATGTAAATTGTTGTTGTAAAATTTTTCTTGTTTTTGGGCAATACGACATTGATTTGGACGAAATAACATTTTTTGTTGGGCGCTATGACGGTATTTTGTTTGGCCGAAATAAATTTTGGCGCTATGACGGTAAAAATAGAAGTTATTGTCCAAAATCATATTTGTTTTTTTTTATTTATTTATTTTAAATGTCATAAGACCTTAAATGTCAAGGCTGATACATGAAAACAAACAAAGAGTTTTTCACAGAAAAACTTGTTTTTACAAATCCAATGTCGAATCCGTTGAAATCTTATTTTTATAATTTGACCAGACATAGCTTTATCATTTAAACAGCTAATTGATTGTTTTTTATCTTAAATAAAAGAGTAGAGCATTGGCCCTCTGTTTATTTAACGTTTAGACACTATACGTAAAATTTTAATAAAATAGACGTTTGAAAAAATAATCATTAAAAAACAATAAATCTTGGTGTGGGTTGGTATTTTGGGACATAAAAAGTTATGACATTATCAAAATAAAAATCGAAATAGATTAACTTTCTCTAAAGCCAAATTGATCCGAAGCTATCAGTTGATTACATGAAATTAATTCATTTAGTCTTTTTAAAATAATCTTTCAAATAGATTTCCCATTAGCGGTAGTAAAGATATTGTTCGATATCGTTGGCGGTTTTACCAGGCTTTTGTATCATAATTACATCTTAAGCTTTCCAGTTTAAATAAAAATACTTAAAGTTTAAACAAGCTTTCATTATGGCGTTAAGATTGATAAGATTTTTAAGAAATTCAGCAATTATTAAGTCAAAACGAGGACTTGGTTTATTCTTTATATTTGCGATTTCTTCAACCATTTCGGAAATATTAAATGTTTGCATATCTATCGATTCTTGTGCAGAACTGGGCATGTTATGATCTCTTATTATAGCATAAGGTTGGAATGTTGTATGTAAATGTTGAGCAAATATTTCAGCCTCTTCAACATCGGATTTTGCCTAAAGACCATTTTGCTTTTTGATTGGGGTATTATGAAGGGTACAGCGTTTTAAATATACAGTTGTTTTCATAAAGAATAGTCATTGCCCAATATATCTTCGTCAAATTTTAAATCATATTTTATGACATTATTAAAACCTTTACAAATTTCAAACGACATACATTATGCACCTATGCACCAGGAAGACCAATTTTTAGATCAAAATACTACAACGATGGAAATTTATAAAGTACTATCAAAGGCTAAATCAGGAAAGGCACCAGGGGAAGATAGAATCCCATACGAATTTATCAAAAATGCACCACATGAATTAATAGTAGAGCTTAGTAATATATATAATACTATATTCAATAGCGGTAAAGTAGATGAATCATTTGTCACTAGTGTTATCTTCCCGATATATAAAAAGGGTGATGTCCTGCTGCCCAGTAATTATAGAGCAATATCCTTTATGAATTGCATTGCAAAGGTGTTAATGGGTGTTATTGCAGAAAGGCTATATAAATGGGTATATCAGCATAACGTTTTGACGGAATATCAAGCTGGGTTCAGAGAAAATTATTCTACAGTAGATAATATCTATAATTTAACGACAATTGTGCATTTAAAGTTCAATGAAAAAAGAAAGGTATATGCTTTTTTTGTCGACTTTAAAGCCGCTTTTGATAAGGTTGCGAGAAAATCATTAATTTATAAATTGCATGCTATAGGAGTCTCCACAAAAATGGTACGTTTTATTGAAAGTGTGTATCAGAAAACATTTTCAACAGTTTGGAATGGCGAGGAATTATCAGAAAAATTTGAAACCGTCTCAGGAGTTAAACAAGGTTGCATACTATCCCCATTGCTTTTTTTCCTATATGTTAATGACCTACATGAACAACTTGAAGGTGGTTTACATATAGGTTCGCTTAATGTGAGATTGCTGCTATATGCGGACGATATTGTGCTAATAGCTGACGAAGTATCAGTATTACAAAGAATGATTAAAAACTTAGAAGTTTACTGCAATTACTGGAATTTGGAAGTCAATTTATCCAAGTCAAAGATAATGGTGTTTAGAAATGGTGGGCGCATAGCTAGAAACGAGCGATGGTTGTTTAACGGAGCGGAAATAGAAATAGTTAATGAATACTGCTATCTTGGAACGATATTATCTCCAAAGTGTGTATTTACAAAACACGTGGAGAAAAGGGCATCTTCAGCAAAAAATTGCATCAATAGCACATGGAGCAACTTCCTTAGTATGGTGCGCAGATATGGGGTAACTCGCATTTTGAAAAGGTAGATGGCCTACAACGATTCTTTTTAAAACGAATTCTTAAGTTACCTAAATTTACACCTAATTATGCTCTATTGCTTGAGTCGGGAATGGAAGACGCTCATTTATTTACACTTGACCTACATATGAGATATATTACACAAACGCTATTTCAGTACACGGAAGTTCGGCTTCCTCATCAACTTAGTTTATTGGCATTAACGCATAAAGTTTCTTGGGCGAAAAATTTAAATGCTTTAGGTCAAGATAGCAACATTGAACTATCACCAAATCTATCGACGGCGGATTGGAATGAAAAACTTATAATGCTAAAGAACTACATAAAAATAAAAAATCACCAAAATCGTTTAAACAGACTTAGCCAATCTGAATCGTTTTATAAAAACCTAACGCCAACAGTTGCTCACTTTTATTTTAATGATGAAAATAATCAGTCGAATATTACGTGGATATTCAAACCACGTTGCGATCTTATAGACTTAAATGGATCCAGATTTTCGAGGAGAATTAATAAACGATGTTCATTGTGTAATATGGGAGAAAAGGAGAATATCCAACATTTTATTGGAATATGCCCAATTCTAAATACCTTTAGGTTGCGATTTTTTAATAAGATAACGTTATCAGAAGATGAAATAATTAGATATTTGAATGGGCTGAACCACTGGCAGAACTTAACAAAATACATTATCAATGCTTTGTCATATCGTAAAACCTTAATATTAGAATACAACAACTAAATATGTAAAACAAAAATTATTGCTAATCTCTATTTTTCCGGCTAACGACATAGTCACAGCCGTATATTCTTTAAAATTATTTTTTATAACGTTTAAAAAAAAAAATACATCAATAAAGAGTTACTACTACTACTAGTCATTTATTTTCTCGGGGGATAAGTTTTGCATTTTCATATTAAACATTTTTTTTTTTATAGTCTTTAATTTTTTCCTGAAGACGCTTTGTTAAATTATTTAATTGCGTTTTATGAGGAAAAAATCTAGATGTTTGCCATTTTTTCTTAATTTTTCTTTTCTCCTTTATAAGCTCTAAAACTTCTGAAGAGTAGGATGGCTGATAACTCTTTGGTTTGTATTTTGTTATACTTATTCAAGCAGCTTGTTGTACGATTTAAACTCAACAAATGTAATTCCATAATAGTAATAATATTGTTTTTTATTTATTGCAAGCAATGATATATTGAAATTTATAAGCAATTAATTTCAATATAATTTAATGAAAATATATTATGTTCGCCGACTTGCATTTTGACTAATTACAAACAATTTTAATCTTTTTCCAGAAGCCAACAAGAAAAATAAATAATTAATCAAGCTTTAAATACTGAAGTAACATTCTAGTAAATTATTGTAACAAATTTAACATTTGTATAATAAAGTTAAGGGAAGTTTAAAGATAAAGGGATACAATTTAATAAATGTTCCAAAATAGCTAAAAGATTTGTGCCACAAAACGAATTTAATACCATAAAACCAAATTATCATTGACAAAAGTTTTTGTTTCAAACTCTTATGGGAGCAGCACAAAATTTAATCATTCATGCTCATTTGTCAATTTGCTGCAGAGGAAAATTGACACAAATTCCAAACAATTTGCTGTTAAAGTTAATAATTGAAATATTTTACCAACAATCAGACAAACCAGAAAGAAAATGCCAACCAACAAACAAAACAGGAGAAGCCTATAGGAAGAAATTCTGTCTTCCTCAACAACAAACCAAATAATATTTAACCTCAAAACATTTTGGCAAAAATATTTAAGTAAAAAAAAAATTATGACTTCAACACCCACTTACCACTTATTTACCCTCAATAATAAAGTTAAACAAAAATCTTTACACATAAAACATATATATATATATATATATATAGTTAGGGCGAGTAACTTTTCTATAAATAACCATAGTTTAACTTTAACCACAGATATTTCCTTAGACACAGAAAAAAGATTGACTTGAATTCGGTCAAAACCATTAAAATTAATATAATAGGACTTTATTTCATTAGGAAATAATAAAGCATACATACTGTACTGGACATTAAAAAGAGGAAACAAGGACTAAAAGCAATCCTTTTATACAATTATACCAATAATTGTATAAAAGGATTGCTCCAATCATCTTTTCAAATAAAATTCGGTTAGTAATTGTATACTCTTTTTTTTTTTTATAATTTAACCAATACTCAGGGGATGCCCCCTACTCATGCAGTGCAATGTATTGATCAGGAAAATAGGGTATGGGAAGGAGGAAAGATGGAGTAGTGTTTGTGGATATTTGATTTAGAGTTTTCTAAATTGTAAGTAACAGGGAAGACTTCTGCGGGAAGTTTGTTCCACATACGAATCGTTCGACTAAAAAACGAATTTTTTCTGTAATGCGTTGTGCGAAACACAGGACAATCAACTACAAACGGATGTGCTCTACTAGATAAGCGAGCAGTACGAATAAAAACTCGGGCTCGTGGAATAAGTCCACTTATCTCAGATGAGCATCTCCCATGGTAATATCGATAGAAAAGTGTCACACGCAAACGAATTTTAGACTACCATGTTAAAAATCGACATATATGGATCCACATATTAGCGCACATGTGTTATACATGTCCACGTGCATTCATACATTACATAAGTGTTCATAAATGATTCATACATGTTTATATGTTGGAACATATATCTTCATGTGTGTGCATTATAGAAAATTTAGGTATTTATTTGCATGTATTATCATATATGCCCATACATGGTCATGTGTGTACATTAACGAAAATTTAGATGATATTTACATGTACGATCGCATATGTGAACATTAGAGTGTCCCTTAAAGTTAAATGTTAGAAATGTTGAGACGCTACCCTCTATTTTTTTTTTTATTTGTCTTGAAAATAACTCATGTGAAATTTTACGCCCCTACGACCACGCCTTCCCTACCTGATAGGGCCTTAAAGATCGAAACATGCGTTTATATGGGAAAAAGTGATATTTTTTTTAGTTTTTGCGGTTTTTTTGCAATATTGCAATAGTTTTTACTCTAGATGATAAATAAATCGAGATTAAGATAAAATTATGTATTCAAAAACGCATAAAAATCCAAAATCGGTTAAGAACTACCATAGTAATAAATAATGCCCAAGACCACAAATGTGCCAAATACCACTTCAGCAAGAAAAATTGATTACTGAAACATAATTATTTGATTTAATACACTCATAATTGTGAGACAGTTTTATAAAATAAAATTTTTTTTATAAAATAAAACTATAAAAGTTACAAGAGTAGCTAATTTTTGATTTAAAATATTTTATGGCAACAAATAAGCCTTTTTATTACTAAAAACACAATTTCCCCGAAATCCGTAAAGTTTAAATCGTTGCCCTACCCAAGTGTACTGGGGGATATTTTTAAATTTTTTCATTTTTAATCTCTTAAGGTACGTTCAGATTAATCAAATATTTGAACAAAATATTTGTTTACATATTTGCTTCCAATTGTGTCAAATAAAAAATTATTTTATTTTATGTTCAAACTATGATCAAATATTTGATGGTTTTTGTTTGTTCAAACAGCTCTCAAATAGTGTCAAATAAAATAAACGAAAAAATATTTGTCGAGCGTTCAGATTGAAACAAATATTTGTATTAAATATTTATTTAATCAAAGTGTAAAAAAACATAGATTTATTTAATCGAAAAACTAACTGTTTTTAAAAAATTGATCACTCGGGATCTCTCTCGGACCTAGCCTATTTATGTTATAATGGTATATTAATACTCCAATGGAGCAAAAATTTTGTCCGTTTTGGTCTATCTCGCTTAGTTTTGGAGATACTGGACATTTTAAAATATCGCCATTTTGTAAAATGGCTTGTTTCTCGAAAACTAAGCATGATATCGCAAAACGGACAAAATTTTTGCAAACCTTAACGATAACCTCCATGCCGACAACACAAATGTGTACAGTGTTCCGAATCCAATCATTCCCCGTTTCATTTCATATCGTTCCATTTTGGACCAATGTTCCATTCTGTTATCGGAGTGATTAAATTTTTATTTTCACGTACGACAGTTCAGTTCAGTTTTTCAGTTTTTTTATAAAGCCTTTTTTTAATAAATTTATTAAAAAAAATTATAATATTTATATTTATTTGCCATTGTTTGTTCTTACATTTTTTTTTGTAAGATCAAATAAATATTTGCTCAAATCAGAAGAAAATATTTGATAGCTAGTGTTCACACTATGGTTAAGTTTGTTAAATATTTATTTGAATGCAAATAATTTTGTTGACCAAAATCAGCTGATTTGCTGTTTGACACACAAAAATATTTTGTGTTCAGATTACGGCAAAGAAATATTTTATGTTTTTTTGTCAAATATTTGACTAATCTGAACGTACCTTTAGATGTTTTAAACAATTTTAAGCAATAAAAATCAAAATTTTTTCGATTTTGTTGAAGAAATTTTTTTTAAATTTGAAATTGGAGATTTGAAAAACACCCCAAAAATTTAGTTCGTTTTTGACATCACCGTAGGACAGGTCAACGCCATCCAAAACAAAAAACTTCTTTTATGGCTCACAATTATAAGTGTATTAAATAAAAAAATTATGTTTCAGTAATCAATTTTAAAAATGTTTAAAATTTGAGATCGAATTTCTTGCTGAAGTGGTATTTGGCACATTAGTGGTCTGGGGCATTATTTATTACTGGGGTAATTCTTAACCAATTTTGGATTTTTATATCTTTTTGAATATATAATTTTATCTTAATCTCGATTAATTTATCATCTAGAGTAAAAACTATTGCAATATTGCAAAAAAACAGCAAAAACTAAAATAAATATCCCTTTTTCCCATATAAACGCATGTTTTGATCTTTAAGGCCCTAGCGGGTAGGGAAGGCGTGGTCGTAGGGGCGTAAAATTTCACATGAGTTATTTTCAAGACAAATACAAACGAATTAGAAGGTAGCGTCTCAACATTTCTAACATTTAAACTTGTAGAACACCTTAAGGGACACTCTAGTGAACATATATGAATCACATATGTAGGTATAGGGACCATTATGAACTCCAATGTCTTCATATGTAAACATGAAAGAGTTCATACATGTCCATAAATAAAAACATATATGTTGATTTTTAACCGGGTATGTTTGTTTTCCTACCAAAATATTTAAATTCAAATTTAGTACTTAAAAGATATAAATGTTTATGGCGTAATGGGTAGAGCGTCAGCCAATTACTCCAAGTTTCCGAGTTCAAATCCCAGAAAAGATAAACGCAACAACATTTTTATTTTTAGTTCTTCTTATTTTAAACGAGCTTAAGATCATTTATTTAATAATTATAAATATTTATTTCCAATATTTCATCTCCACATTGGGTGACTTCTTCAGGGAACAATTATTACAATTTCATTGAAAAACATGTTTTCATAATTAAAAAACTTATATATGTATAACAATTTTTTTTTTTAAAAGGCAGGAAATCACAAATAGTTTCTGTCAATATGAAAAAATAAAAATATCGTAGAAATCAAAATTAAAAAAAAAAATTAAAATATCACAAGAAGAAAAATATCACTCAATGTGGAGACGAAATAATGGAAATAAATAATTATAATTAGAAGAAGAAGAATTAAATAAAATAAGATCAAATAAAACTTAACATTTTTTTGTTTGGTTAAAATAAAATACTGAAATGTTCAAACAGCCAATAATTTCAAGAAAATTAAAAGCAATTGTGGTGCAATGAGTATAACAGTGGACTATTAATCTGAGTTTTTTAATTTCAATAAAATTTTGTGGAACGTAATAATATTTAAGTGCAATACAAAATTGGCTGAGACAACTTAATATTGCACTGAGGGAATTTCTGCTTTAAAAATATGTATTTGTTTGGGTTGTAATACAGTATGTTTATTGTTAATGTAAATTTCAGTCATTTGTAGAACAAATTTAATTTTTTACTAGATTAGATTAGACTAGAATGGCACTATGCACCGCGACCAGAAGTTGGTATTTTGTGCTGCCAACGAATACACCCTATAGGTTCAGGCTCTCTACGAAGCCAACTATCCTACCAGGTAAACAATTCCAAACGTCCGATGGCGTCACTATTCGACCAACAAAATAACGCACCCTCCTGTCAGAGAGCCTCGGACATTTGCAGATAACATGCTCAGAGGTCTCGGGTTCCAATTCACAAAAACTGCACGTATCCATAGAGAATCTTCCCATCTTGTACAATTGATACCTAAGGCGACAGTGTCCCGTGTAGTAACCCGTCACGGTTCTTATTTCGCCCCTCGTCATTTACTAACCTTGTAGTTCATTTAGAAAAACAAACCGCATCCAATGACTGTTTTATGAATTTACTTTCATTTTTTACAGTCATTTTTTGATATTTTAAAAAATAAAAAATTGTGGTTAATTTTTTGAACTTTAAAAAACAAATGACAATGTCAGTTGAATTTACTGAAATGTAAACCGTCCATTCTTTAAGCCGTCATTTCTTAAGTGTTTTTAACTGCATTTGCGGTGGCTATAGTTTTCACGACTAAAACTATAATTAAATATGAAGATAGTTGTCGTAACCGCCAGAATTGGATAGGCAACAAAGTCGGTGGCCACAACTTAGACTGTTTACCGGGTATACAAATTTCATATTCATAAACTTTGGTTATTGTGAGATAAGTTAGCAGGTCTTAATGGTATAAAAATGCTTAAAATGTATTTATATGTGTATGTGTGAGTAAAACTACGTCTTTGTTATGCATATTACTGATATTGTTTTTCCAAGTGTTAAGCTGTTCTAGCATAAATGAGTAAGAAAATTCACACCCAGAAAACAGTCTCAGTTATGGCCACTGAATTTGTTGCCAATCAAATTCTGGCGGTTACGAGAACTATCTTCATATTTTTGGTCGTAAACGCTAATATTCAGTTGTATCATTCAATATTATATGAAATTTTACTCAAATTAAAAAACTTTTTGATTTTTCTAGTATTGAACCGTGGCCTTCAGATTATTGTTCCACTGTCCTACTTATTGCACCTCAATTGCTTTTAATTTTTTTAATTATTGGCAGTTTGAACATTTTGGTATTTTATTTCAATTAAAACAATTTTTTTTGCATTTGTGTTTTCCGAGATTTGAACTCGGAGCTCGAAGTAATTGCCTGCCGTTCTTCCCATTACAACACACTTATAAATGTTGAGGTCTAAGTTGGAATTTAAGTATTTTGTTAGGAAAACAACCATAGTCAAAAATTCGTTTGCTAATTCTAATCACTAGTTGCGTCTATAATCAATGCAATCCAGAATTTATTTGGTTTTAACAAAACCCAAATTTTATTGTATATTTGATTGGGCAACCCGTATTTGCTGTTACCACTTTTAAATATCGACAAGTTGTTAACAAATTTGATAGCTGGTACCATTTTTTTTAAAATGTTCACTAAATAAATGGGTGCTTCTACCGTACACAATTACTAACCGAATTATTTTGAATAATTGATTGGAAATAGCAAAGATTGCATTTATAGTAATTAAATGTGCTAAAGTCCCAAAACTTATTTAACAAATTGTGAATTGTTTTTAGTCCGTGTTTCCTCTTTTTAATGACAAGTACAGTAATTATGCTTTATTAGTCATTCATTGGAAATTATTAACGAAATAACGGCCTATCAAATTAAATTTAATGGTTTTGACCGAATTCCAACCAATTTTTTTTCTGGGTGTATGTTGTTTGGATTGCAATACAGTTTCATTATTTTTAATGTAAAAGTCAGTCATTTGTTGAACATTTTTAATTTTTTACTAATCTTGTTGTTCATTTAAAAAAAACAAACCACATCAAATGACTGTTTTATGATTTTACATAACTTTTTTATAGTTGTGTTTTTTGTTATTTAAAAAAATAAAAAAGTAAATGTTTGTTTTATTTTTTACTAACATATGTGGTTAATTTTTACTACAATTGTTAGTCATTTTTTTAACCATAAAAACAAATGAGAAATGTTAGTTGAATTTAAGTGAAACTTCATTTGTTTTTGACTACTATTGCTGTTGTCTTTACCTACATAATATCCTTAGTGTATGATACTTAAATAACATTGAACATAGGCCTTAACAAAATATGGAGGATGCCATAAAAAAATATTGCAGAATATTAAATTTATGCTGTAATAATGAAACTTTTCTTAAAATAATGTAAGAAAAAACTTTTAACTCTGATTAATATCTTCATTATTTTTACAAAATTTATTTTTTAATAAAATTTTTTAATATATATTATAAATTAAATTTAATTTTCAAAACTATTTTGAAAAATGTATTATTATATTTATTAGGTTTATAAAAAAAAAACTTGCAATTATGTCGGTGTAAAAAGAAACGTAAACAGAGAAAATTTTAGTGGACAAAAAATAATAAAAATGTTCACTCAAATAATGAAACTTTTTTCACAAATTTAACGAACATTTTGTAAAAATTTGTAAAAAATTTCATACTTTTTGTGAAAATAAGTTTTTAATGAAATTTCTTCATTGAGTGACTGAAACTCTTAATAAATAAAATGAAATTTATCAAAAAATTGTATAATAACTTGAAATGATTTAGGCAAAATTTTAAATGGACGAGTGCAAATTACAAAAATTCATTACTATCAGGCAGATAATTTTCTCAGTGTAGGCTGTTCTGAATACTTTAGATTTATTAATTAACATTAAGTTGGCATACCTTTTCAAAAACTGATTACTTGATATGAAATCCTTCTGTATTATATATGTGTTTTATTGTTTTAACTTTTAGAATTTTCTGCAAATATCAAAAATTACATGCCATAGTCGTGTAGTCCTTGAAAATATATCATAAACCATGATCTTACTTGTGCACGATCGTTAAAAAAGTTCCGGCATAAAACGCAATGAAGTTTTGATTAAAAATGTTTAAATAACGTAACATTTTATCTAAAATTACATACACTTAGAATACTATGTAGGTAAAGACCACTGCAATTGTAGTTGAAAACAATTGAAATTTCACTTAAAGAAAGGACGATTTACATTTCATTAAATTCAGCTAACATTGTCATTTGTTTTTTAGTGTTCGAAAAATGACTAATAATTATAGTAAAAATGAACCACATGGTAGTAAAAACTAAACAAACATTTATTTTCTTTTATTTTTTTAAATAACAAAAAACTGTATTAAATGAATGTAAAATCATAAAACAGTTATTTGATGTGGTTGGTTTTTTCAAATGAACTACAAGGTTAGTAAAAAATTTAATTTGTTCTACAAATGACTGACATTTACATTAAAAATAAAGAAAATGTATTACTACCCAAACAACTACATATTTTTAAAGCAGAAGTTCCCTGAGTGTAGATTTTTTGTTACGTACTTATACCATCATCAATAAAATCTATTTGCCTGCTATTGCAAGATTTAAACTACTCATTGCTTTATTATAATTTAAAATAAATATTAAAATAAGAGGCCTTTTACAAATTGGATGCGTTGCGGAAGGTTTTTGTTCAGAATTGACTTAAAAAAACGACATTTATTATCAGTCAGGTGGTAACAATGAAATTTTTCTGCAACAAAAAAACTTATAACCCTAATATGTATTTGTGTGTGTTACTATAATGATGTTTAGTTAACAAACATATAAATGATTTTGCTTGCCGATTGTATTTTGTTTCTGTATTGTAGCGGAAAAAGGCAGTTTTATACCCTTTCACCAGCTAAAATATTTGTTTTACGAGTTACAGAAATGAATATAACTAAAACTAAATGTTCTGCTTGTTAGAAACAATTGTTTATACGTGAGGAAAACACATTGAGTAAATGGTTGTTAAACAAACTAAATTGATAATGAACCAAAAATTCTTCTTCATTTAAACTACCCAAAGACATTTTTTACAACAAATTAAAAAAGTAACAAGAAAGAAACCAGATCGATACTTTTTCAAAGATACCATATTAGCATATGGTTCCTTTGAATAAATTCTAAATAAAAACAAATTTTTCCCATTTTGCCAATTAAATTGCTAAAAAGTCGGAATAGGCGACGTAGCTCGGATGCAGATTGAATATACATACTTTAGAGATCACAAAGTTGTCTCAATACTATTTTTGATTGGTACAAAGTAATTTTTAGGTGGCAAAAACCGTGTGATGAAAACTTAAATGTAATGTATGTAAATGATGAAAAATATAAATGTAATTGTATTTAGCTTTAAAGTACGATTAAACAGAAAAATATTGATACCCACATTGCCTATGTTTTGAACACAGAGTTCAAATAAAATTGAATTGCACCTTATGAAAAAATTAACAAACAAAGTAATTAATGCGTCTATAGCGAAAACTTTCTTTTATAAAAAATTTTTGGGTTCATTAATGTGTAAAGTGTTTAATTGTTATTTTAATCCCGTGAAAGTACGTCCCTTTACTTGTTCGCGATATTTTGTAAATCAATTGTTATTATTTATAGGCACAGTTTAAGGATTTTTTTTAAACGCGCTTAAGATCTTTTATTTATAAATTATAATTATTTATTTCCAATATTTCGTCTCCACATTGGATGACTTCTTCAGGGAATAAATAATGTTAAAAAAAAATTTTATCAATTAAAATTTAATAATTGATAAAGATGTACGCAGAATGAAGTAGATGTCGCGGCATGTCAAGATGTAGCAGAGACAAGGAAAATTATACTAAAAAGTACAACTCTTGTAAGACATATACAAAAATCAACTGTGGAATAATTTGGTATATGTTTTTCATACAACGCCAACAATGTGTATTCATATACATTTTTGATATAATAAACTAAAATATTGGATTGATCCTGGCTTGTCAAAGATATTGATTATTAATTAAATTAAATGGAATGTGGAAAAATTGTAAAATATTTACGTTTAGGCAGACTGACTAAAGCGAACGAGAAGCACACTCATCAAAAAATTCTGTACTGTCAGCAACGTTTTTAATGAGAGAATCCTTGCAGAAAATTGGTGATATCAGCAAGAGGTTTTTGCTAAATTCAGCAAAATGTTGCTGAATTTACTATTTATTTGCGGATATTAGCAATTTTTCTGCAAGGACCCTTCCAGCAAAAACGTTTTTGACTTTACAGAGTGTTAGTTACGTAATTGGTTATTTCAACTAAATTAACATATTTTGCTTCACCACAATTTTGGTTTCACCAGACAGAATTGTAAATTTGGATCAGTCGATTCGTCATTTCCCACATTGTATCTATTGGGGAAGTCTTTCAAGGGAAAACTGCGACTGAACTAAAAAAAAATACAAAACTAGACAAAGGATAACAAGTGGTTATTCATGCTTTTTTATATTTTATTTTTATTTCTTCATTTATTGACCGTCTTTATATAAGAACCACTCTAATTTTTTGGATGCAAAAATTCGTTCGACAAAATAAGTGAAATTATTTTCTGGCCGCTAATTGTATTATAAAATAAAAATTGTTTGTAACTCCATTCCAATGGAGTTAGAGTTAGTTCTGTGATATGTACTTTTGTGTTAGTTCATTGACATGTTCTTTTGCATTAGTTTATTCACGTGTTCTTTTTACGTTGGTTTCGTGATAGTTCCAGGATATGTTATTTTGCGGCAGTCCTGTGACATGTTATTTTTTGTTCTGACATTGTTTTTAACACCGGTCATGTGGCATGTCACAGAGTGCAATACGATTTTTTTTTTGATAGGTTTTTTGTTACTTCATGGTGTTTAGTAAGTTTTTCTTTTACTTTGGTTACTTTTAAATCCACCCACGTATTAACATGTATAAACTTTTGTTTAACTTATATACGTAAAACAAGAAATTCAATTTTTTTAACATTTATGTGTGTTCATTTAGACATTTGGTATTTGTGTTGTCGTTGTTTTCTCCTTGTTTCATGTGATTCTTGGTAAGTGAAAAACTGCTAAGGTTTGCTGTTTATGCTTTGTTTTTGAGTATGAAATACTTGAAGCTCTTAGTTATTCTAGACCATAATCTTAAGTAATTAATTAGCATTTTATATGAACTTACCGAACTCACACCCCAAGATAATATGAATGTAATCCAACAATAAAAGCCAGCAAATGCAAGCACACACACATATGAATATGTATAACCATTTACACACACATACACAACATATTTGTATACTCCGTGGTGTACTCCGTCTCACTTTTGAGTAGTTTTAGCAACTTACACATTAATTTACGCCTTGTATCATATTACACTGTTCACTGCATTAAGTAATCATATTGTACGTAATAAACTAAACTAAATATAAAATATTTTTTTTTTATTTTTTTTTTTTTTATTAATTAATAATCTTATAATTACAAATTATATACTATTACCCTAACCGAGCACTAGCTACTATGGCCTTCGGCGCGTTGGTGCGAAAACAGACTAGTGCCTCTGGTGGGAATCGAACCCACGACCCCCGAACACATAAGCCAGCACGCTACCAACTAGCGTATCGGGGCGCACGAAATATAAAATATATCAATATAGTGTACTTATATATATACAAACTTATACATAAAATTTGTAAGCAATATTGCACTGTTGGTTGGTTGGCCCACAAAGCGGCCTACGCTTTTTTGCAATGCAATGCATGCCACTTATTCGGCACGAAAAATAAACAGAATATTATATTATATTCGATATGGGCTAAAATAGGTCTAGAGTGGATCTCAAAAACTAATCTATAAAAAATAACAACTTTAGGCATAAATTATTCCTCTTACCAAGATATAACTACAGTCCAAAAAATACACTTTTTGTGATTTTACTTAAGAAGATATGGCGATTTTCGTTTTTCGAAAAAACGAGAAATTGATCGAAAACGCACGTTAGCTTCAACATATATTGATTAATCTGAAATTCTTTGCTAATACTGCTTAATATAATCTTTGTGCCAAATTTCATAAAAATCCGTCCATACGTTTGCAAGTTAATGCGATGCCCTTAACAGGTATCCCTTTGGAATCCGGTATGTCCTTGGACCAAACTTAGAGTTATTTTTTTATTCTAGGCTTCCATGTTATTCTGTGTTTAGTAGCAATGGTTACTTGTCAACGTAAATAAGTTTTCAAAATTTTTAAAAATTGTGTTCATTTCAAAATATTTGTTTTTCGAAACTTTACGAAATTTTAATTTTAACGCTTTCTTGCTTCCAAACCGTGGCATGCTTACAAAAAATTACTTCACAAAATATTTTGTAAATTTATTTTTCTATCGAAATAGCTTAAATTTTTATTATAAAAGCTTTATGTGGCGTACTTATAGCCAATTTAATATACCCCTACTGGAGGCGGGCTGGCCGGTTAGAAAGTTAATTAGCAAAAAATTAAAAATAAATTGAACTTAGATACTTTCTAAAATTATAAAATTAATACCACAAAATGAACCTTTTGAAATTTTCAAAAAACAATCTGCGAATTTCTTTTTAAAATTAATTAGTAAATCTTTAGTTTTCTCCCTTCCATTGATTAAAATTGTTCTTAATACCACTGTGGTGTTTAAAAAAAAACTGTTGAAACGAAGATTAAAAACAAAATATAAACCGTGCAAAAAGACTAACAAGCTGCTAAAAATCGTTACAAGATGACTTTAATAATTCTCTTTAAAAATCTGTTTAAAATAAGTACATTGGAGCAATCATAAACATTTTAAGTTTGCAATAAAAGTATGTAGAACCTTTTTCTGTTATTTCATATCTGGGTTGAAATACATTATACTCAGTCTTGCCACAAAATTACACATGTTAGCAGTCAAAATTACACAAAAAATTTCAAATTACACAATTAAAAATAATAAATTATTTCATGTTCTCAGAGTCGGATGTTTTCCTTTTGGAAAATTTCTGAGAATCTGCGTGATTTTTATAATAAAAGCATTTGTAATCCAAGGATAAGAAAATCTGATGTTGTCTAAGTAAAAATAGTAGCGGATTTGAAAGGTTTTTTTATAGGAAATAGTTTTTGAAATCTGGAGGATGTTCTTTATGAAAATTTTTTACACACATTTGTTTGCAATAAGGAAACTCCTGAGGATGTAATTCTAATTTTAAAAAAACACCCTAAAATTGTTGAAGTTTTCTATATAAAAATATCCTTACAATCTGTGTGATAATTCTATTGGGAAATGTTCTAAGAATGTTCAGTTTTTCCTATAAAAATGCTTAAAGAATATGGCTGTTCTTTAAATAGATCAATTCCTTAACCCTTTTAGTACCGACATTTTGTTTATGGATAAATTTCTATTTATACTTCATATTATTTGAAACTGGGCTTTAAATTAAAAAGAAAAACGTTGGAATGTACTCTACCCACCAACAATTTGGTCCAAATTTCGATTTTTTTAAAGCTCTCAGCCCATTTTTACCACAAAAACATTCGATTATCACAAAATACTTTGTTAGATTTTGTTCAACTAAACTAAACTAAACTAGATTTTGTTCTGGTCATTAGATGAAGCTACGTGCAAATTTCGAGTTTATAGCTTTGCTAGTTGAGGAGATACGCCAAACGCCCATTTTTTATTAAAAAATCGGATTTTGTTAACAAATATCGCGACTGTATGTATTCGCCCAAAGGAAACCTTTAATACAGACATTAATATGATTAAATAATAATTTTCCCACCATATTGCATTTTTTTAAACGCAAATTATTGCAAATTTCAAAAAAAGCTGAAACATGTATTTACTTAAATCGACTAGGGATTAAAATATGTCATGTTGGGTTATAAATGACAAAAAAAATCTCCTTACAAAAACATAAAAAAATCTCCTTTACATAATATCCATGAAATAAGGATATGTGTGGACATGCGTTGACAATTTTTATTGAAATTTTTTGAAAAACTAAGAAAAATACTTTTTTGAAAACGGTACAGCTTACGCGATTTCATTGATACACACGAAATATTTTGGGAGACATCATAAGACACACCAAAGTACATTTTGAGCGGTGGACAGAAGACTCTTTTTTGCTTGAGTCGGTCTAATGTACATAAATTTGAAATTGTACATAAATTACACATGGACTACACAATCAAGTCAAAGTAATTACAAAAGAAGTGGCATCACTGATTACACAGTGCAACAGGAAAAAAAATAACCATATACGGACACCACTACGTGATAAAAGACTAAAAAAAAGACCCGTGTCTCCCAATTTTTCCCAAAGTCATCTCCTTTTTTGTTTATGGGCCGCCAAAGATTTGGGGCCTCGGTATCATTTTCGCAAAAAAGTGGTAATTTTCTCAGGCTCATATCTTGCAAACCCTTCAGAATTTCGATTTACTCTCTATGCCAAAGTTGTAGCTCTTGTCATAAAGAACAAAAATTGCGAACATATAAAATCAAAAAAACTTCACCTTCCAGATCAAAATCGCAAAAAACTTAAACAAATTCGATTTTTTTACCTTTTTTCCCGTGTTCAGGTCCATAGGTAGCAAACCGTTCAAAATTCAAGGAAACAATCAACTACAAAAATTTACCTAAGATCTCAATAAACAAATTTCTAGAACATATAAACTTCCTGGGAATTGGGTTTGCTACATATGCACCTGAACAGGAGAAAAATGGAAAAAAAAAATGAAATTAAAAAATTTTTCACTTTTGCGCGCTACCTAAACAGTGTTAAGAATCATCTCTAGGAAGTTTATATGTTCTAGAAATTTGTTTATTGAGATCTTAGGTAAATTTTTGTAGTTGATTGTTTCCTTGAATTATGAACGGTTTGCAAGATATGAGCCTGAGAAAATGATCCCTTTTTTGCGAAAATTATACCGAGGCCCCAAATCTTTGGCGGCCCATAAACAAAAGAGGATATGACTTTGGGAAAAGTTGGGAGACACGGGTCTTTTTTTTTAGTCTTTTATCAAGTAGTGGTGTCCGTATATGGTTATTTTGCCATGACTTAAAAAATTACACACAGTGTTAACTACTCTCACATGGTATTACATTTGGTACAACATTGCGTATGAGTTATATGTATTGCTCTATCGTATCATTAAGTTAATCATACGCACTAGGATCACCTTAAAGCAATGTTTTAAAGGTTTATTTTTATAAATAAAATGAGCCGTTAAAATCATAAAAATAAGAAATTAAATTTCGAAACTTTTTATTAAAATCGTTATTACAAATAAAATGTCTAAATATTTTGTTCCATGAAACTTCGTCTGTCAAACAAATGTAACCAAAACTCTGTTGCAATAGACGTATTCATATGTCCACTCTGGGTTTTTTAATTTCGACGTAGCAGGCGAAGGTTTTGTTTTATTTTGACTACGCAGTTAAGCAGTTAAAGCGAAATTGCAATAAGAAATCGTTTTCTAAAGCTTCGGAGGTTAAGTTGTTTTAACAAAATATTTTGATAAATGAATTGACGGTCCATTTTATCACATGCAACATGAAATTTTCAACGTTAAATTTAAAAATCTTCAAAATACTGATTGTTAGAAAAAACCAGAAACCGCTATTTTGAAAGAAAAAAGCTAAATAGCCCACCGGGGCGCACAATGTTCAATATAAATAGTTCTACCCTTTCACATAGAAAAACAAGCTCTAGCTTATTTTTGGTTGCCCTAATACTCAGTGTTTGACTTTTACAAACTATTTTTATTTTATTTGTTGTGTTATACTTTTTCGTTTAATTTTTGCGTTCTTGTTGTAGCTTTTTCCTGTTTCCTTTATTTAGTATATTTAATGTTTATTATTAACTTATTTAATATAATTTTCCTGTTTTCATTTAATACATGATTGAGCATGTAAGTGCATGTGTGCTAGTATGAGTAGATAGTATAATATATACCAAATAATACCGAGTTTTCTTTTTTGATACAAAATCTAAGTATTTCTCTATATGTTGTAAAAAAAAGTAATTATCAATTTATATTTGAGATTCGGTAATTGAACGTTCATTAAAAATTAATAAAACTGTAAAAAAGGAGTAATGAAAATATTTGAACAATAACTTGTTGCCCTTAAAATGTATTAGGTGATTTATGTGTAAATTGTTTGCGGTGGTTCCCGAAAAGTTTTAATTTTTGTATTAATATTACTGCGATTTCAACGTTTTTCTCAATTTTGCAAAAAATGGTTCGATTAACTGGAAAGTCATGGTGAAAAATCTAGAAAGAGTCAACTGGATTAGCATAAATACAAACAAGACTGTCTCTCTCAAAACATATTAGAAAAAACAAATCATTTGTCAAAATTTGCCATGCAAAATATGTGAAAGTAAACCCAGCAAAAAATTTTCAAAAAGGTAAGCGGGTTTGTAATCAAGCATTTTGGGCAGAACGCATTCCATACTAGATTACCTACTCGATTCTTTTAACAGGGCGTGAGACTAAAATAATTGATTCTATAGAATTGATTATTATTTTTACCGAAGGACCATTTACTTTATATTTTTAAGCACTATATACATTTTTTAATAAAGAAATAGTTCCATTGTAAAACTACGAAGTACTTACACAAAAAAAATAAATAAATAGTTCCCTAGAAAAATAAGAAGTACTTAAATTTAAGAAAAAGAAGTAGTTCCATAAGTGAATTCAACTTTTACTCACACGTGATTCTCTTAGGTCACTCAAATATAACGATCAAAACTCATACGGAAATAAAATACTAAAAAGTGAAACATCGAATTGTTATGATAACATGCGATTGTCATAATTTTGGAGCTATAAACCACGAAAATATAAATTTTTCAAAAAAAAAAAGAACAATTCAAAATTGAAAAACAAAAATATGACTCACGCACAATCACCCTCGAAAATTTTTTTTACACTCACTCACGATAACGTCAGAAATTTCAACGTCCAGTCACAATTTTCTGCTCACGTGCGCTTCCCTAATTTATACCTAATCACAGTTTAACAAAATTTAGGCAACATGCAATTTCTGTTTTTAGTATTATTTTCCTGCAAATAAAAATTTGTTTGAAAAAATATATGAGATAAATTCTTTAAAATTGTATAACTTCTTTTTTAAAAATTAGGAACTACTTCCAATAACGTCATTTTATTAAGAAAAAGTATAAGATTACTTCTTGAGTACAAAAAGTTATACATATAAGTCAATAACAAAGTAATTATTTTCTTTTAAGTAAATAATTACTTTGTTATTGAGTTCATGCTTTCTGGTTTAAATTTAAAAAATTGATTACAATACTACTTGCTTTTTGACTCTATCGTTGGAATGAGTTTGGTATTGCAGTTACTAAATTTGGCAATGAGATATGTAAGCAAGTGTGGGCATCACCTTCTTTTTGGAATGTGTAATTTCTTCCTGGCAATATGTAACTAGTACCGGGCTTTTTAGAAAGTAATTGGTGCCGAAGATAGCGTTAAGTTACAAAAGCACCGATAACTTGTTGGTTGTTGGTATTTAAGGTAATGTAGAAGATAATAGATTTTCAATATTAATTAGAAAGGCCTATCTTTTGGATGATCTGACTGTATTTTGGTTAATTTTATATATTTTCTTTTAATTTTTACAGTTTTCTTTATTTTTTGTTTTTATATACATCGAGTCCAGAAAAATTCCAGACTTATTGGAATTTATAGTTTTTTCAGGCATTTCTAGTGAAGTTTTCGACATTTTAGATACAGATGAGTTGAGTTCGGACCATACTCCTCTTATAGTAAACTACAGCACAAACTGTTTAACATCCGAAGAAAAATATAAAGTAATTTCTTCTCAAACCGACTTAAATTATTACAGATATTGGTTAGAGAGTAATATTAATCTTAATATTAGTATAAAAATTGCATTTGAGCTCGATGAAGTTGTTGAAGATTTCACTCACTTGATCCACGAAGCAGCTTCTCTTTCAACACCAACACATGCCAATAAACGTAATAAAGTCTTAGTTTCTGCGGAGATTCGAGAGATCATAAAAAATAAAAGAAGATTGAGAAAAATTTGGAAACAGACTAGAAATCCTGCAAATAAAACGAATCATAATCGAGCTACGAATGAGTTAAAGCAGCGTTTAACTGATTTTAGAAATGATCAATTCAGCTATTATTTAAGGAGCTTAGAGCTACTAGAAACGATGAACATAAGCTTTGGAATGGCTACGAAGTATTTAAAAAGGCCAACTAAAAGACATGTTCCGGTGAAAAATTTGAACGGTTAATGGTGCAAATCAGATTACAATAAAGCTGATGCTTTTTCTCAATATTTGGAGTCAACTTTTCAACCATTTGCTCTTAATAACACTGATGATGAAATTTCAGTCTCCATGTTCCTCGATAGTCCATGTCAAATGGACTTACCTATCAAACACATATCCCACAACGAAGTAGAAAAAGAAGTAACAATGCTAACAACAAAAAATCTCCGGGTTATGACAAAACATGCGCTAAAGAAAGATATTAAAGCTTTGCCTAAAAAAGCTATTATTTTATTAACACTAATATTTAATTCTATTTTGAGGCTTAGTCACTTTCCAGAACAATGGAAATGTGCCGAAATAATGATGGTACCAAAACCCAATAAACCAGAAACAGATATCATGTCTTATCGGCCGATAAGTTTCTTATCTATTTTTTCGAAGGTTTTTGAACAACTATTTTTACGACGATTGCAGCCAATTTTGGATAATAAAAATATTGTACCTGAATATCAGTTTGGATTTCGGAATAAACATGGAACACCTGAGCAGTGTCATCGTTTAGTTAATGTAGTTAGAGATTCTCTAGAGAAAAAACAGTTCTGCTCTGCTGTATTTTTAGATGTAAAACAAGCTTTTGATAGAGTTTGGCATCCAGGTCTTCTTTTTAAATTAAAGAAGGTTCTTCCTGCTCCCTTTTTTTTAATTTTAAAATCTTATTTACAAAATCGTTCTTTTTATGTAAAAGTAAATAACGAAGTTTCAAATGTTTGTGAAATTAAAGCAGGCATTCCCCAGGGTAGTGTTTTGGGGCCTGTTCTTTACACTATTTATACTTCAGATATGCCTTTGGATGATGATGTTATTGTTGCTACATATGCTGATGACACTGCCTTAATAGCATGTAATGAGTCAAAAGAGGAAGCCTCAAACTTGGTCCAGAGACACCTTAACAACATTGCCTCTTGGTTGAAAAGATGGAGCATTTGTGTAAATGCTGAAAAATCTCAACATATTACATTTGCAATGAGAAAAGGCGATTGTCCTAATATTTTTCTCAATGATGAACAAATTCCAAAAACCGCTTGTGTAAAATATCTTGGTATGCACTTAGATAGAAGATTAACGTGGAAAAAATCATATAAAGAAAAAAAGAGATCACTTGGACTTAAAAACAATGTATTGGTTATTAGGTGGAAAATCAGAATTAAGCCTTGAAAATAAAGTTTTATTATATAAAACTATTTTAAAACCCGTATGGACATATGGCATACAACTCTGGGGTACCGCAAGCAACTCCAACATCGAAATTCTTCAGCGGTATCAATCAAAAACACTTAGAATGATAGCAGATGCGCCTTGTTACATAACTAACAATAACATTCACAAGGACTTACGTATACTAAAAGTTAAAGAAGAAATAAATAATTTTAGCTCCAGATATATGGAAAGGCTTAGTAGTCATCCTAACCCGCTTGCAATAAGTCTGTTAGATGACAGTAATGAGGTAACAAGACTAAAAAGACACCATGTTCTAGACCTTCCTTTTCGAAAATAAACATTGTAAATTTTTGTAAATATGTATAAATGAAATAAATTAAATTATATATAGATTATCCATGTATATATACAAATTTTTTAGATGTTTTAGTCTTAGTGGAGATAACACCTATGTTAATATTTATATTAAGACAATTTGCTTATTATTGTAAAATAGATTGCAAATAAATATTTGAAAAAAAAAAAAAAAAAAAATATATACATCGAGTTTAATTTTTTTTTTATTTATTATATGTTATTTTTATTCATTTATAACGAGTTTTCAACCTCCGTATATCTGCAAAATAAAGTTAATTAAATATCTTAGCCAGGTTGTTTGCATGTAATTCGATATTGCAAAATATCTAATCAGAAACCGAAGGTTTTATAAAAGCTAGAGCCTCCAAAATATACTTTTTGTTCATAATTGAGTTTATTTGTTATGATGATGAGTATTAAGTACTTGCAATTGAAATGTTTGTATAGTAATTAAATTTTGTTTGTTGCAATATAATTGCAACCAATTTAGTTTCTGTTTGAGGGCATTTTCCAGTTCGATCGTTTAAAAAAACCTTAATTATTGACAATTCTAGTTAGCTGAAACTTTGTATGATCTTTAGTTCTAAAACAGCAAATAAAATTAAATCTTTATAAAACAAAGCAATAAAAAAGCAATTGAATGCTGTAATTAACGAGGAAAACGGCTGAAAACAGAAATAAAAATTCGAGTACAAACACAAGTTTAAACAGTTCTTAGAAACTCATAACAAAATCTTAAAACCTGATGTCAAGAAATCATATTTTTTGTGGATACATATTCTTAATTTAATTAAAATGTATTCTACTTAAGCTCTTCTCTACATAATAGTGTCATCTTTTTATCGTATGAAAAGTACTAAAAATTTTAATTTTTTGTTTAAGTTCAAGTGTCGTGGCACACTACAAAATATTGGGTAATTTTTGTAAACAAAAGCTAAAAACTTGCTGCTGCTATTGGACTGTCAGAAAAATGAAAGCAAAAAATAAAAACTTGTTGACAAGTTGCAAGAAAAGTGAAAACCAAAACATAAAAATAAAGGGTGGAAACGAAAAAAATTTACCATCCCAGGTGAAAATGATAATATATGGTAATATATAAACATGCATGATTGTTTCATATATCAGCATATATGAAGATGTATATCATGTATGGAAGCATATGGGTTCATAGATGCAACCAAAAAGTTCGGGCGCGAATCTAGGGGGAGGGAAAATGGTATATTTCCTCCCAAAATAAAATAAATAAATAAATAAATAAAGAAAAATAAATAAAGAAAAATAAATAAATTTCTAAAATGTGGAAAAGATTAAAAAATGATTTAAAAATACTGTAGCTAAATATTGTTCCATATATAATATTAATTTCATTATGTGATTATATATTAATTTATATATCGTTGACTTAGAAAAAATGCCATTATTGTTCGTGTATCATTGACTCAGAAATAAGCAATTGTTGTTTCTTTAAGTTGTTGAAAGCTAGGTTTTAAATCGCAGAATCTAAAACTTATTTTATTTTTAAAAAGTCTTATGAGCGTTATAACTCTAAATAGACTCGCTAATAAAAACATTGTAGTTTTGTTTTAAATTATGTTATATTTATACACTCACAATATATTTTCTGTTACCGATTCAAGTATATTTATAAAGTTTTACGAAAAGTTTGTTTTCAAATGAAGAATCAATTAAAATCCATAGCAATATTTTTTTAAAACTTTTTCTATCGCTTGTATAAAAAACAAACTATACAAACATACGCTCTGTCGGTAGTAGTTAAATATTTGCAGTTATATTGTGAATTTTTTTCTCTTTCCAAAAAAAGGACAATAATTTCCATAATGTTTTTTACAATAAGAGTTTGTTTAAATACAAAATTATTTCAATTGAATTTACAAGAAACTCAAATATACCAACACATAACAAACATACAAACAAATGTAAACATTGGCTTGTGTATGTGTTCTGTTTTGTAATTATAAAAAAAAAAAACCAAACTTTTAAATTTCAAAAACAAAGGGAAGAAATCGTTTTATTTTACGTTTTGTCCGTTAAATATTAAAGGTTATTTTAAAAGACATTCTGTTGTGTTTACTTCTTGTGTCGGTTATTTAAACAATGTTTAAAAATAAATATCAAATTAATTGTGTTTCCAGTTAATTTAATAGGTATTTTAGATAGTTTTAAACTTAATACTCTTGTGAGTGTATTTAAAATAGAGATACTAAAATATACTATGTTTATTCCTTCTATTGCATCTCATATACATGGTTAGCGGGTTTCTTCAACACTCCGTTTTTATATTAAAAAATCTCAATAAAAAACTTATCATTTTAAGTTTTTAAATTTTATTCTAAATTGTTTGTGGTATTTTTTTTTTTTTTTTCAAAACAAAATAAAAATTTTAATTGCAAATATTTATTGATTCAATTAATTTTTAATAGACAGCTTTCCAAATTTTCAACAAACCGATTAAATGAAAATAGTAGGGAAATATTTTTTCTGTGAACAAATAAACTTAATTATGAACAAAAAATATATTCTGGAGGCTCTAGCTTTTCAAATATATTCGGTTTCTGATGAAATCTTTTGCCAGATCGAAATACATGCAAACAACCTAGCTAAAATATTTAATTAGCTTTATTTTTGTGGATTTACGGAGGTTAAAAGTTGATTATAAATGAATAAAAATAACATATAATAAATAAAAACAAAAATTAAACTCGATGTATATAAAAACAAAAAATAAAGAAAACTGTATAAATTAAAAGAAAATATATAAAATTAACAAAAATACAGTCAGATCATCCAAAATATAAGCTTTTCTAATTCATATTGAAAATCTATTTTCTTCTACATTACCTTTAATACCAACAATCAACAAGTTATCAGTGCTTTTGTCAGTTAACGCTATTTCCGGTACCAATTACTTTCTAAAAATCAGATGTAAATATATTTACTTTCACACATTTTGCGGGTCAAATTTTGACAAATGATTTGTTTTTGTTTTGTTCTAATATTTTTTAAGAAAGATATTCTTGTTTGCGTTTATGTTAATCCGCAAACATATTAGCTGTGTTAGATATTCAATACTCCTCCTACGTATATTTACAAAAATAAAGCAAATCAAATATATTAGCTGGGTCGATACTAGTATTTCGATCCGGCTAAAGATCTCATCAGAACCCGAAGTTTTGCATAAGCTAGAGCCTCCTGAATTGGCAGAGCTTCAACAAAAATCCTATTAATAAACAATTTTGCTCCACGGTCCAAACATATATGACACTTAATATATGATGATATATGATCTTTTTGCATGGGATTTTGAAATCTTAATATTAAACACAGAGAACAAATTCGTTGTGACAATTAAATTCGTTGCAAACTGAATTTTGGTAGTTACACGTACTATCACATTATTCAGTTACAGCAACCAACATTTGCAGTTATGTCTACCATATTATAACAGCATATCCAAAAGGCCGTAACTACACTTTTTAGACAAAAGACATTATAAATAAGAAACTACTTGAAGATTAGTAAAAAAATTTTTGGAATTTTACTTAAGAAACAAAGACGGATTTGTTTCTGAGCAAAAAATTCATGAAAAAATAGTAGTAGTTTTTAAGAAAAGTAGTTACGGCCTCTTGTAATCGATTTTTTTTGAAACCAAAAAAATACCCAAACCTTTAAGATATAAAATTACCGCTTTTCGTAAATAATTAAAAAAGTTTTTAGTCATCGGTTGTATTTTTAGCTATTTATTGTGAGTATTTTTAAACCAAAACGCACAAAAGTTTTCGAGAAATACTAAAACAATTCATTAATTTATTCCGAGAAAATAAAATTAAAATAAAAGACAAAAAACTGCATGACATGACTTTTTGGTTAATGAATATATTAAAAGTGCAGTTACTGATTATTGAATTTCTTTAATAAAATTGGTATTTTTGGACATAAACGTGTAAAATTTTGTGTGAAGGTGTATTTTTGGTTAACTACATCGTAACCAATCAAAAAGCCAATTTCGAATTTTTTGTTTGTTACTGCCTTTTGGATTTTAGATGACGATATGCTGTACATTCGAATGAGTTTTTTTATAATTACTGCTGCAATTATTAAATCATTATTATTTCAAAACAATTATTTCATTATTTCTTATTATTTGAAGAAATAAGATTTTTAAGTTTTTGAATATTCTTGTACAAGAAAGTCATCCTTATAAAATCCTATTAATTTTATTTTCAATAGTACTGCTATTCAGGGTTCTTATATTAAATATAAATATTAATAAAAATCAGCCATAATCATTATTTTTAAGTTTTATTTTGAGCGAAAAAAATAAAAATCATAAATAATGATTATTTTTGAGTATTATTTTTTTTCTCAAAAATAATGATTAAGGCTGATTTTTTTTTATTATTACTCAAAAATAATCATTACCATTGAAGGAAACTTTAAAAATCAAAAATTTAAAAATCATGATGGATATGCAAAGATTGTCAAAAAATAATAATAATGCTGCAATAAAGTTTTTTTATGTCTGTTCTTAGTGATTGATTTTTTGATTTAAAAAAACGAACAATAATCATTATTTACGGTCCTTGCTATCTTTCCTAGTTCTGGATTATTTCACTTTTTACTTTTGTGGTTTGTGTTGCATTTATTTTTGTTCCCAATCCAAGAATTTTCCGTTTTAAATTGCCATTTCATTAAACAGTAAATATTGAAAATCTTTTGCGACTACTTATTGGCAGTTTCAAGTACTAATTTTTAATTTTTGTTTCGGTTAGGTCTACCGATCATCACCGCAACTAAGTGTTTAATAAAGTATTGGCTGGTTTAACCAAGTATTGAAATACTGCAGAGTAAATTTGGATATATTACGATATGTTAAGAAGTAGTAAAAACAAAACATCTATTGATTCGGGTGTGGTGAATCATTAATGGTTTTAACATTGCCGTGTCATTGGGCAGATGGTGTGAGTGAATGCTCTTTTTCAACAGCTTTTTAAAATATATTATTCACGCCAGTGAACCATATGTGATTGCAACACCGTTTTCACCAACAACCCCTAGTTGTCAGTAGCATCAGCTGTTGGCCCGTATAACTGCAGCCAACTTCAGGCAGATGCAATATTTTTTGCACAAACTCCCAAAACTAAGTTTAAAAAAAAAATGTGAATTTATAAAATAACACTGTGGTTAAACTACATAAAATCTATTTTAACTTAAACCCTAAACTTAAATAAATAAAAATATTAGCCTCCAAGGTCGTGCGATTTAACGTCGCAGGACTTTTTTCAGTGGGGATATGTGACTATTTTCTGTAGGGATACGTTATTGCCAATATACGGCCACAGATCCAGATTAGACTACGTCTGAGCCAGCCGCGGCGATCATATGCCAGCAGTAATATTTAAATGATAATGCTGGAAGATTATCTTTCGAATAAATTCAATGTCGTGTCAATTTAAAAAATCTTTGTTTTCTTCCATCTCAAAGTTTTGTACCTCTATAAAAACACACTTTTCATCTTGACTTTTAACTCATTTATTAATGTGCTGATCAGCACATTTTTTTCACCGAAATATATTAGTAAAACATTAGTAAAATATTAGTAAAATATAAGTTCAATACAGTTAAGTGCTGAATAAATATAACTAAAATTTTAGCTGAAAACATAATTTTAGCAAAAAATTTGCTGAAAAATAGTATACCTGATATACAAGCAGTTTACTAACTTTTCACCTAACTTATTTTTTGTGTGCAGCATCGAAGTAGTTCTGCTTTTAATTCCCATTTTTCTATAAAATTACCATGTACCCCTAATATAATATATAACACCTTTTTTTATTTAGTCGATTTACCTTCGGCCTTTCATAAATATGTTCTAAAAAATATCATATTCCAACCAAAAAACTATGTAAATCCAATTTTCTCCATTTTTATATTTTTAGCTGCCAAAAAAAGGATAATATTTTTAGACCTTAAAGGTTAATAATGTAATCAATATAACACGACAGAAAATTTAAGGAAATTTTAATTCAGTGTTTCCTATTTGTAATAGTAGCATTTTAATTATGATCTCAAACCTGACAATTCAATATGATATGCAACAGAAAATTTTAATATTCTCACTAGCGATTGTGCACAATCCGTATTTAAATGGTAATATTTTTCGTTTCCATCCTTTAGTTGATGTTTTTATAGTAAGCGAGTTGTCCAAACACAAAAAAAATATGATTAAAACCACTTTCACCGAATAACTTGAAATAAGTTATTGAGTTGTTGAAATTGTTTTAAGCCGACAATTTTGTTAAACTAAACTGAAAAAAAAATATATATTACAAATAAGTTTCTCCTAATAAACTTTATATCTAAATACCTATCAAACAACTAAACCTGTTTCCTAATTGAAGTCAAAAATTACCATTAAAAAAAGATTTTCTGATACAGCAACACAAACATAATACACTCACCTATTGTAGGAAATTGTGTATACAACCATGCAACATAATGTGGCTAATAAATGGTTAAATAAATTAAATTAATGCATTATGCATGGACAAATAATTCATATGGTTGTGTCATGCGTGTATGTGTGAATAAATTTATTACTTATTGGCTGGCTTTGAGTGCATGTAGGATGTTTTATGCTACACACACTAATGTTGGGTATAGTTAATAACTATAACCGCCATGTTGCAAATGCAACAGAATCCAAAAAAATACAACAACACGATTTTCATAGTCTTATAAATAGTTGTTTAATGTATTAGTTTCAAAGGAAAACCCAAAAAAAGACATTTCTATGGCCAACACATAATACATTAACATTCGTATTCATATACAGAAATTAATTACAAACGAAGCGATAGGATTCAGATAACTTAACAAAACTATTATTTCAACATTTATCGAATGTTTTCAAAATTAATTCTTATTATGTGTGAATGAATTTGAAGCGTTTGAATCATTTACAATTATTGCATATTGTTTTTTTTAATACGTATGAGTGATTTTAATGTCAATGTGTGAATTAATAACACTCATACGTGCCAATCGAATTTTTGTAACATCACAGAGTGTACTTTTGATAAAAATAATGGTAATAAATAGTTGTTTTTTTTTACTTCTCATCGGGTAAATAAAACAATACGGGTATAGCGTTGATCTTTTTCCTTCAAAATTTGGGTAAGTCTTGGTCCTCTGATGAGTTTTTGTGAAATGAAACATGTAAGGACCAGTCAGTAGATAAAGTCTGCTTCAAATTAGCGGCTGGTGATATTTTTAATTAATAAATAAACATAGCACGGTTTGTTGTTTAACAAAAAAACAAATGATATTGAACTTGAATAATTTTGCTCACATCATAATTTATTATAAAAGATCGAAAAACAAACTTTTAGTTTTAATATAGAGCAATTCCATATGAAAGCGATCACCTTTTGGACGACCCCTCTCCGATTTTAAAATAAATAGTCTCAATCGATTGCCCAGCAAAAAATAATGTACCTACATATTTTTTTTTTTTTATAGTGACTGGTTTAGTGGTGGTGTGCACCACTGTCATGTGACAAAATTGAAGAATTCTTCATAAGGGACCTCATTGAAAGTTGTTTTAAACTACTAAAGCGATCGCAACGAGTGATAGCTCGTTGGAAAGGTATTGAATCAGGCTTTAATTGAAAAATAAAATTTTCCTAATTTTTCTTGTTAAATAATTAAAAATAATTCAATTATAAAAAATATAAAAACAATGAGAACAAGGTGGTCTCTTAAATGCTCTTCGCCTGTCCAAACAAGGAGTCGGGGCCCACTTTTTTATTGCTGATTCTTAAAGCAAAAATTATGAGGAATCCAAAAAAAATAAAATTAGCCGGAAAATTTAGGAGCTTCTGTGGAAAATCGGAAAATTTAATTTTCATGGGAAAAAAGGTAAATTTCTGAGAAAAATTAGGAAAATTTTATTTTTCAATTAAAGCCTGATTCAATACCTTTCCAACGAGCTACCACTCGTTGCGATCGCTTTTTTAAAACAACTTTCAATGAGGTCCCTTATGAAGAATTCTTCAATTTTGTCACATGACAGTGGTGCACACCACCACTAAACCAGTCACTATAAAAAAAAAAAAAAATATGTAGGTACATTATTTTTTGCTGGGCAATCGATTGAGACTATTTATTTTAAAATCGGAGAGGGGTCGTCCAAAAATTTGCCAATTTTGATCGTTTTCATATGGAATTGCTCTATATTCAAATTTAAAAGTTAAACATTATTCTCTATTTTCTTTAGATTAAACAAAATCATTTAAAATAAAAAATTGCTGTAAAAATAAAAGAAATACGTTTTTTTTTATAAAGACTACGAAATAAAGTCTTTTATTTTTAAAAGTTTGTAAACGACTAAATATTTTTATTAAAATTTTTAAAGCTTAAAAGTAATACAAAATTCAAAGTTTATTCGATCATTTGAATTTATAAATATTTTAATTTTGTTGAGTGGCTGGTCGCCACATTACTCCCCTTCCAGTGATGACATTAGGCATAACGATTAATCAGGAAGAATATGTTGGAATCCAGTTATGTAGTTTGTTGGAAAGCATTTTAGTTGTTATTATTTTTTGCAAGCAGTTTACACAGTTGTTGGTTTTTGTATTTTTCACAGTTGGTGGTTTTTGTATATTGGGATACGAATGATACCACTGATCCGGAATGAAAATACCATGAAATTGTAGATTGTACGTAAATTTGTAAGCGATTCTCTAGCGTAAGAGTTTTAGTGCCGCTATAGCCAAAGGTATTGACTAGTTTTCCATGTTGAAATTGAAGCGAAGGCAAGTTAACTTACAGTTACGTGCAAATATATTCAGCGTTAAAAACTATGCTGCTTCCACTAAAAATAAATTGCCTTTTAAACATTTGCTGGAAAGATGGCAGTCTCCAGGAAAAATAGAGTTTCAATAAAGCTGGAGATTATGTTATAAAAACTGTTGTGTGTTGTCTTGGCATTGTAGCCAGTAGGCGTTCAAAACCGACCAATGTTTTTTTAGTGTATTTTTGTTGTATTTCGCTGATGATTCTCGATCAAGTGACGTTTTTATGTAATATGCCTATGTACCAGGAGGGTCTTGTGAAAATCCTCTTGGATTGTGGAGCTAATAGTCCAACAGCATGGTATTGTGGAAAGTTAGTTTGATTAAAAATTATGATGATGATGCAGTTCGTTGGATTTACATTGTGTCCGGATTTTTTGAGCCATTTTATGTGTACATGCGTGCAAAAAGATTCGGATTTATTCACGAAAGAATTGAAGGAAAACAACGATTTAATAAACACGGCGAACATTAATTGCGCGTTCCTCAGGTATGCTTGTTTTGCATATCCTGAGTTTGACGGGGTCACCAATTATAAAGACTACGAAATAAAGTCGTTTATTTTTAAAAGTTTGTAAACGACTAAATATTTTTATTAAAAATTTTGAAACTTAAAAGTAATATAAAATTCAAAGTTTTTTCGATCATTTGAATTTATAAATATTTTAATTTTGTTGAGTGGCTAGTCGCCACATTTTTAATAATTAGGGTGTTCATATTTTATAGTTAACATAAATAGAGACGGAGGAGATTAGAAAAATAAACAACAATATAAAAAAAAAAAATATTTCTGCTGTTAGTGTTGTCACTTCTGAGTATAATATACAATAACAGAAAAGCTAACAGAAAAGGAAACAGCAATTTAGCTGCATTATATTCGAGGCCATAATTGGGTGTGATCGCTAAACGGTCATGACTTGGTATTGTTACGTTTGTAATGTAAGATAAGCGCAGGTTTGATTCTTCCATCCGCAGGTTGTTGAAAATTTTATCATATAGAGACAATCTGACAATTATAAAACACAAATAATAATACAATTTAAAAATTGTTGAGCCTGTCCATAAAAAGGCAGTCACTAGTCCAGTCTGATTTAAAAATGAATAGTGTTTATAATTTTTAGAGAAAAAAGTTTATTCTTCTTCTTAACCTCAACATTTCTAAAGAAAATCGTTTATTTTTACGGATTTGGGAGGTTTTTTAAATTTTTTGTTATATTTTTGATAGTAAAAATGAAAGTAAAACGTTTATTTTTACGGATTTTGTAGTTATTTAAATTTTATTTTTTGTTTTAATAGTAGAAATAATAGAACATCTTTTATTTTTACCGATTTTGAGTTCATTTTTTATACTTAAAATAAAGCAAACAATTTTGTTTTTACAGAATTTGTTCTGTTAATTTTTTAGTAGTAAAAAATAAAAGTGAGTAGACTAGGTGTTTACTTTATTTGTAGTAGTTTTAAAGTACATATTCCTTGGTTTTTAACTTTAAAGTCCTAAATATTAAAATAATGTCAGAACTTAATATTTGCTGTAAGCTATGCACTACTCCCAAAAAAAAAATTCTAAAAAGCGGGCTTTTTACAGCAATAAGTGTGGCTAAGTGGAGTTTTGTCAATCACAACATTTACAATGTATTGTTTTTCAATCAGAAGAGAGCTGTTAAACGCAAACGGAACTTGCTCAAAATTTGACAGTAGTCTATTAAGAGGTGGTACCTGATGGGAGCAGTGTTGCATTTCATATAACTACGAGGGAACTTCGAAAAGTCACGGACTTTTTGATCTGCCCTCGTATTCTTCTTGCATTCGGTTGAAGCTGGACTAAAAAGTTAGACATGTTTTTTTTTTTAAATAGTGCAAATGTATATTTATTTATTTAATAGTTTACACATTTAAATAAACTTATTTTAAAACAATTAAAGTAATAAAATTGTCTTTACGCTGACGAATAAGAGTTGTGTTATTAAGAAGTTACATTAATCATTATTTTGTAGCTATTCGATATTTTCATACAAAAGCAAAACTGAATTTTCTCTTTTTTTAGAATAAATCTTAATTTGTCAGGAAAAAAATAAAATAAAGGAAACATGCGATTAAAGCATGAATGATCATGACTACATATAATGATCATAATATTTTTGTAGCAATCATCATATCTGCACTATAACCATCTAATAGTTATAGTTATCATATTATGATAATGGTAAATAATTTCGTCATCTTCTATTACCATGTTATGATTATTTCAAACATATTATGTTTATATCATAATACAGACTGAAAAGTACGTATATTTTCTATATAATTTTGTTACATATTTCTTAAAATTTTTTTTGTTTACAATTTATTTTGCGTGAGTAAAGCAAATTTAAAAATAAATCACTTTTAACTTAATTTATAACATTTTTATGTATAATAAACAATAAATTCATTTAAGGAATGCGTGGCAATTTAAGTTTTGCCTTGTAGACCGGGTCTAATCTAAAGAAAATAATGAAGATTTTGTAAAAAGACAATTTTAATTGAATATTATAACCATGTTTGAAGCCCTTCATCTTTCACCACCTTTCATCTCTCCACTATCACCTTCCCAAAGAAAGCAACACATTAATTAATAGGAAGAATTTCCTGAGTGTTGCTTTTCTTTATAAAAAAAAAAAAAATAAATAATTTATTATTTTTATTTATTTATTTAATAGATATAAAAATATATTTACAATAAAATTCATTAGATTCAAGAATAAATATAATTAGTTATCTATAAGTGGCATAACTTAATAGTTGTTAGCCAGATTGGCAAAATAAAAGCTGTTTAAAAATCATTATAATTATTTTTTCATACATATTTATAAAAAAAAAAAAAAAAATTATAAAAAAAATTATATATATACATGTAATTTAAATTTTTTAATTCGGTTTTAAAACAGAAACTATGCAAATTCATTCAATATTAGTTTTCTGTATTTTAAGCAAATTTCTAAATAATTTACAAGAGTATTAAAGTTATAAGTTTGTCCATTGAGTATATTTAGGACTTCAGTTAAATTAAGATTACTTTTGTTGAAATATTGAATTCTGATACTGTTATAAATAGGGCAGATACCAATAAGATGAAAAGTGTTTTCTGTTGCGTCAAGGTTACAAAGTGTGCATAACCCGACTGATGAAGCTCTAAAAGATCTAGCGTTTATATCAAGAAGGCCTCCTCTGGCTCTAATCAATTGACTTATAGCACGAGAAGAAAGATTCGAGGTAGTAATTTGTAGCAAAGAGTGGTTTAACTGTGGATATAGATCATGAAATTGAGAACTTCTTGCATCGGCTATTAGATTTTCCTTTTCGTAAACTTTAACCATAGACAAAATTGTTTTGTGGTGTTTGCAAAGTGGCACGGAACTATTTACTGGAACAAAATTAATTTTTTCACAGAGGTTAATCCAATCCTCAGCCCAAAAAGTGTGTTTAGCAATTATTATTTCCGCAAGCTTGCGAGGCAATCTATTATAAGGCATGTTAAGGACCTTGTTGATGTAATCAAAATGCAATTTTAACGTTTCAAGATATAGAGAGTTTAAGCCAGTTTCTAGAAGAAGCATGTAGTTTGGAGTGTTGCTAGGCAAAAATAACATCTTTTTAATAAAAAATCGTAATAATTTTTCAACTACATCATATTTTTTATAACCCCATATTTGGGCACCGTAGAACATTATTGAGCGAGAAGCAGCAATGAAGATTTTTAATTTATTTTTATTATAAATTTTAGGATGGTTTATATATTTAGACCAAGTAGAAGAAATCGCCATTTTTGATGTTGTTAGTTTGTTTTCTAAATGTTTGTTAAAAGACAAATTATAGCACAAATCCATACCAAGATATTTGTATGAGTTTACAATTTCAATTTCATCTTCTCCATAATTCCACTTTAAGTTTTTTGATATTCTTGTTCCGCTCCGAAAAACTAAAACTTTAGATTTAGTAAGGTTGACTTTTAAATGCCACAGGTTACTGTACGCAAGGAGAGAATCTATCATGGTTTGAAGGCCACTGGGCGAGTCGGACAGCAAGACAATGTCGTCAGCATAAAGTAGAATTTTGACTGTGATATTATCTACAGTTACTCCACCAGGCAAAGTATCGGCTAAGTCGTTCAGGTATAAGGCAAATAAAACTGGGCTTAAAATACATCCTTGTTTGACACCAAGATTTACATTAAGTGGATCGGAGTAGGAGTTTCCGTAAAATATTTGGCTGGAAGTGTTTTCATATGAGTTTTGGAGTATACGTATTATTTTAGATGACAATCCCATTGATGAAAGTTTATAGAACAAGGAATTCCTGGGAATCATATCAAAAGCACAAGAAAAATCGACGAAGAGAGCATATGTGTTTTTGCCATTCAGCATGTTTAAATGAATTATATTAATGAGATTAAAAACATTATCTACAGTTGAATAGTGTTTTCTGAATCCTGCTTGATATTCATTTAAAATGTTATTCTTGTTGATCCAGTCAGTTATACGATTCAGAAGGATATTATTAAAAATTTTACAAAATGTATCAATTAAAGACAGGCCGCGATAATTGGAAGAGCAGTTTGGATCTCCTTTTTTTAGTAGAGGAATAAGAATTGCAGTTTGAAACTAGCTGGTATATTCTCCTTAAGAAATATTATGTTCAAGACAGATAACATCTCCCTGACAAAGTCAACTGGAGCATGTTTAAAAAACTCGTAGCTGATACCATCCTGTCCAGGCGATTTGTTGTCCTTTAGGCACTTTAAAACAGAAACAAGCTCACATAATTCAACTGGAGAATCAAGAAAGGCATCTATGTTGTAAGGCAAGCACCAGTCAAACGTACATATGGGATTTGGATTTTGCAGAATACCACTAAAATGTTGTAAAAAATCATCGGCACTTAAATTACCACGGGTAGAATGAGAACGGGATTTTAAATCATTGGACAATTTCCACCAATCTTTGCTGCACCTTATTTTGTTCAATTGTTCTAAATTAGAATTGTAGTATTGAAGTTTACTTCTTTGACACACATTCAAATACTTGATTTTGGCTGACTTATACTTTAGTTTGTTTGAGTTTGTATGGTTTTTTTCGGTACTTTTTAAGTTTCTTCAGCATTGATTTGCGATGACGGGCACATTTCCAATTGAACCACACATCGTATTTTTGTAAAGTGATTTTTTAAAAACTTCAGTCCAACGTTATAAAATATCGGTCCTGTGGCAGTTCCTTAACTCATAGAAATAAACGTTTGACAATTTCACATTTTTAATGATTTTTTTTTTTTGTCTACAAGTATTTAGTGTTTTAGCAGACTAAATTGCTAATTTCATTAAAGTAAAATTTATCTCAAATATAACTTAATATTTGTAGATTCAACAGATTTTTTTTTTTTTTGTCTAATCTTATCTTACTAATACTTAACAAAAAAATCTGGTAATTTTAGCAGATTTTTCTGCAACGTAACATTTAAGAAATTTTCATTAGTTTTAGCAAAAAATTTTACTAATTTTTTCTATAAGTGTATTCATTTCCCGGAGTGAAATTATTAAAACCGAATAGTTCGGCCAAAAACTATATTTGGTCGGTTTTTTGGTATCAAGAGGCAATGATGATACATTTTGGTATTGGAATCATGTTTCTTGAGCCGATTTAAATCGGTTTTGTGTTTAAAATTTAAGGAAAAAGCTAAAGTTTAGCTATAAAGTTAAAAGTTCGGCCGCCGAAATATTTTCGATTTGGCCGAACTTTCGGAAGCCGAACAGAGAACTAATTGTTTAACTGCCGACATTTGTGGTCGCTTTGTTTAGCGCATTGGACTGTTACACAGATGTTCCCGTGTTCGATTCCCGGTGACGACAACATCAATTTAGAAAAAAAAAAAATAATATGTATGAGCTTTCTATCCTCATATGTATCGCAGGCCCACTTTCGGTGTTCCCATAGCACTTAACCCCACCGAAGTAAAATAATGAATCAGGGCTATGAACCAAAAAGCTTCAATAAGTTCGCCAAATCTCCATCAGGTGGCGAGCAACAACTGTTCTAAGACTTATTATCTCGCTCAATTACAGTGATGCCATATTTGAAGCGGTTCATCTTTTCCCACCTTTCATCTCTCCAAAGAAACCAACACATAAATAAATTGTAAGAATTTCCTGAGTGTTACTTCTCTTTAAAAAAAAAAAATAAAAATAAACAATTTTTCATTCACCAATTTGTCCATAATGCTTTAAAATATCTAGTGGCCGAACTGTTCGGTCAGACACTAGATATAATCAATATTTAATAGATAATTTTTGATGTCATATAGGAAATCTTACTTTCTACCAAATCTAATGTTTTGCGAATGTGTTACTACAAAACAAATGTGGGATTTTACCATTTGTAGCCAGCGCATCTCATTCTAATTTGTCTCACATATACACTGCGTTGCAAAACTATAATTACGCATTGATTTCACTAAATTTTGTAAGTTAAAAAAAAAGTAGATTGGTTTAAGCGGCATAAATATAAAACCAATGGAAAACTAATAATATTTATCAGAAAACCAATTTATTTATTTTTTATATTACTATTTAAAAAGAATAGCAAAATCAATTAGTGTTTCATAACTACGATTAAATTAATGTATAAAAAAGTTACAAAAATTTTACAGAAAGCAACAGATTTAATAATGCATGAGGCGTTCTCTTCTTAATCAACTCAAAAATTCGATCAGACGTACTGTCTACCAGATTTAATCGAAGTACTTCCGTTATAGATCTCCACGCATCAGTTAATGTTTTTTTTCTGCCTAAACTCGACGTGTTAATACTCTCCAAATATTTTCAATGATGTTTTGATACGGAAAACATGCTGGCCATTCCAATACATTATATTGTATTTTTTGATGATAGCCCTTCCAGGATCTAACTACTTACATGTACTGAGTCATTGTCTTGTTGGAAAATGAATTCTTCTTCGTTGTTAGTTTCAATAAATGGCATTTATTTATATTCTTGTACTAAGAAGGATTTATTCTGGTACTTGGAAATGCCAAATCAACCATACCGTCAAAACAAAAAGCGCCCCAATCCATTAAGGATGCGCCTCCGAAATTTCTTTTTGAGAAATATCGTGGTTCCTTGCGCAGGTCTCTCCAATAGCTTTTAAATGAATATGAACCATTAAGATTGAACTTTTTCTCATCACAAAAAATCACATTTAAAAGAAATTGATGCTTAATTAGTCCCACCAACCTTTCGCCAGTTGGTTTGTATATTTCTTTTAGCGAATTCAAGTCGACCAGTTTTGTGACGCGGTAATGACACTGACACAGACATCAGCTTTTGTCAAGTAATTCTCTGGGAATCCTTTAAGAGCTTTCACTAAGGATATTATGTAGCAATTGTAGTCAAAAACAAATGAAATTTCACTTGAAGACTAACATTTCATTAAATTCAACTAATATTTGTCATTTGTTTTTACTGTTCAAAAAATTACTAACAATTGTAGTAAGAATTAACCATATATGTTACTAAAAAATAGACAAACATTTATTTTTTTTTACATTTTTAAATAACAAAAAATTACTGAAAAAAGTTAATGTAAAATCATAAAACAGTCATTTGATGTGGTTTGTTTTTTTAAACAAACTACAAGGTTAAATTTGTTCTTCAAATGACCGACATTTAGATTAAAAATAAAGAAACTGTATCACAACACAAACAACTACATAGTTTTAAAGCAGAAGTTCCTGAGTGTACTTATGGTTGATTTGGACACATTTACCTTACATTCTTCGATTTTCTAATTGAGACTCTATATTGAGTTACTGGAACCGTTGATTATTTTACGCATTCTTTTCGGGCCGCCTATTTTATTTTTACCTTAAGCACTTGGCTTATTTGCAAAATTTGTGACAACAACATGTGAACGGTTTATTTTTTTTTATATCAATTTCCCGAAAAGTTAAGCAACCTTCTAAATAGGCTGACATTTGACCTTCACTTAGATATGAACCACACGGCATTTTATTGCAAATTGTTTAAAATTGCATAAAAAACAAAAATAATTCCTTAATTTTTCTTTTTTTGTAATTCTTCTATTTTTACCTTTATATGTACAATAATTAAAGTTGTGGAACACTAACAAAATAATATTACACAATTTTTTTTCTTAAATCAATTAAGTAATCCCTTAAATTTTACATAATAAGTTATAAGTTTTAAAAAAATATTTGTAATATTATAAAAAATATCAAAAATTATTTGTAATCATAGTTATGCAACGCACTGTAGTTAGAGAAAATGTGGGAGAATTATTTGAATATGAAAGGAATACAATGTGGCGCCTTGAAAAACATAAACTTTTATTAACCTAAAAATGAAAGCAACAATTTTAATAGTACATCTATATACATTAGAGTGGGTTGTAATTTAACAATGTAGAAAATGTATTTTATAGAAATTTAATATTTCCAAACTTGTGTGTACTGAAAGATTTAAGAAATTGAAAACTTTCAAATTTCACTCTACTCTGATATCCATAGAACAAAACAACTAGACCATAAATACTTCCACACAAAATGTGAAATCTTAAGCAGAATTACATATTTGATTATACATAAATACTTGCATATTTCAGCAAAACTAATACAATATTCTACCCAGCGAAAACAGACATTACCAAGTAATTAAGAGTGTTAGTAGCGCCCAAAGGGATACACTAGTTACCAAGCTATATACTGGGTAGCTTTATTACTTTTGTTCGCGATGACCCAAAATTCATGACCAACCATGAATTACCCTCTCGTTTGCAAAAAAAAAAAAGTGAGAATAATGAGTTATCTGATTGGTTACTAGTAGTGAAGGAATAAGTAATTACTTTTATATTAGGAATAAGTGGTTACTCACAATAATATAATAAGTAGTTACCAAGGAGTTACGATGTAAGTGGTTATCTTTAAGTTATTGTTTTTCTTTAAATCTTGAATACAAATTTTAAATAACTTTATCTTGTAAAATTTTTTAAAAGAAATTAATACAATATTACCAAGCAAATTTGTTTAGAACAGATTACCTTTGAGTCTGTTCTAGAACAACTTCTTTTACCACCGGTTACATTGAACCAGTTGTAGAACAGGTTCCTGGGAGTCGAAATGTAAGGTGTCACTGTCACAGCACCAGTTCTATAACTGGGTCTAGAACCGGTTCTAAAGCAACCTGTTCTTGCTTGTAGTTAAAGAACCTATTGCAATTAGGAAAAACTCCATATAAAAAGAACCAGTTGTAGAACAGAAATTAGAACCTGTTATAATACAGTATAAGCTGTTC
Source organism: Delia radicum (assembly GCA_021234595.1). Lineage (NCBI taxonomy): Eukaryota > Metazoa > Arthropoda > Insecta > Diptera > Anthomyiidae > Delia > Delia radicum. Next base: position 228,017,930 of record CM037852.1, on the reverse strand, counting down.
TGCAACCAGTTATTTGGATTTTATTATTTTACTGGGTAGAATCAAAAATATGAAATCGTTACTTATGTAACCAATTACCAATAACTCATTATTTTGCAATTACATGTAAGTACTTCAATAAGCCAGTATCAGTAAGCCATTATTTTGTATTTTAAAATAATGCAATAGGAAATGACCTATCATTACTTGGTAATCTCTACGGTAATGACATGTCAGTACTATACTTATAATACAATGTAGGTAGTTAAAAACAAATGAAATTTCATTTTAAGAAAGCACAGCTTACAATTCTCTAAATTCAACCAACATTGTCATTTTTTTTTGACTATTCAAAAACTCAACCGCAATTGTAATAATAATAAACCAGATATGCAGTAAAAACAAACATTTAATTGTTTAATTTTTTAATTAAAAAAAAAAAACTACTGCATAAAATAAATGTAAAATGATAATACAGTAATTTCATGTGGTTTGTTTTTTTTTTTAATGAACTAAAATTGTAGTCAAAACTGAAATTTCTTCTAATAATGACAGTTTTTGCACTTAAAAACAAAGATACTGTATTACAAACTGAAACAACTACAAATATTTACAGCAGAAGTTCGCTGAGTGCATGTTTTTGCTGGGTACTTTAGAAAATATGTGAATGGTTTCATTTTATGCAATCATAAGATGCATAAAATTTATATTAGATATAAATCGAAACAAATATGACCACAAGATATTGCAAAATGTGATAAAATATAATAATGAATTAGAATATTCTTTAATCGAACATAAACTTTTCTTCTTTTTGGCTTTTGAATTATAAACAAATATGACATAAACAAATATTTTAATGTTCTACAAAAAAAAAAAAAAAAACATTTTATTATTCTATGAAAATTATACTTACTTTAAAAAGTTAAGTTAAAAATGTTAATTTAAAAACTGTTGTATTCGATGCTATTTATGAAGGAGTTTTTAAGCCAAACTATTGCACTGAGTCGTTCGACATGGTCTATTCAACAATATAATAGTGTAGGGTATGTTATCCTTCTTCTTAGCTTTAAAAAGTTTTTTTTTCTTGACAATTATTTGATTATTTTTTTCATTTATACTGACCATTATAATGACCATTAAAAAGTTTTTTTAAATTTATTTCTTTTCATTTATTCCATATACGAATATAAATAAGTCTGTGTAATTCGGAACCAAATATTAAAATAGTTGCATTGCTTGCATTTTAAAACCTGGCAACAACTTTAAATGCATAGTAGATAGTTTTATATAGATGAAATCATTATTTTTATTATGATGCTATTAAAGAAAGTTTTACTTTTTAAATGTAGTATGTAATAGGCTATTCAATCGGTTAACCGTTACTCGATTAATCGATGATTTTTAATCAAACAACTGATCGAGTAAATTAAAATGTGCAATTTCGAGTAACGAATAACTCGAACAATTTTAGTCGATTAATCGAGTTATTCAAAATATGTTCTGTCAGTTTATAATTTATAAAATAAAAACTTAAATTGTTTCGTATTTTTTATATTTTGTAAAAAAGAGTTTTTTTTGTAAAACTGCACTTACACTGAACCCCAAAAATACATATTTTCGTTTTTTTTAGCTTTTGACTTTCAAATTCCATAAAAATTTTAAATCGAAAATGTATTTTGTTGTTCAGTATCAACGTAGTATAAAATATAGAGAGAGAGCAATGTATCAATTTAAATATTATATATGTGTAGTAGGGCTATAACTTTTTTACGTGGCACCACGATATATGCAATACTGGACTGATAAAAAATATTTTAATTTGGTAATTTTGGTAATTTTGGAGTAAAAACATTCGGCGCACTGAGACCAATGCCTAAAGTATCATATTTTTAGCTATTTCTAAAGTAATTTTAAAACATTCCAATTTTGGAATGTTTGAATTGTACTTACAATATCTCATCATAATTGTTTGGTGTTACAGCTCGGATTGGGATTCAATTCGGATCTATATTCAACTAAATCAATTAAATTTAAAGTTTATGTAATTTATATAATTTAAACTCTATATTCTTCCGAGGCATAGACTACATGCCATATTATTTTTGATATTTACAAAAAATTCTTATATTATATCTCTAAAGTTTTCTTAAATTCGAACTTTAAAAAAGAAAGAAAATAATGTGAAACCATTCAATTGTATATTATTTTAGAAGATTTTTTAAATTTCAAAGTAATTGCACAACTTTTTTTAAATTTTTATAAAACTCATTTCGGAACTCCTGATTTTGTATTTATTTTGTGTTTTGTTATGAATTTGGAAGGAAAAATAAATGAATTAGAACTATTGAAACTATTCGAGTTATCGAGTAAGTAATCGAGTTATCGGGTAAGTAATTCGAGTTATGGAGTAAGTAATCGAGTTAATCGCTTACTCGAACAAAACCAAACCCGAGTAATTTGAATATCCTAGTATGTAAGCATTTCTTTGAGAAATGGAAATAAAGAAATCTCAAAATCAATGTTGCATTAAATTATCGGCTCTATGAAACAAGACCCCAATGAAATAAGTCCCCAAACCAAAAATGAAATAACTCCCCATTTTTTGGGGCTTTATTTCATTGTGAAACAATGCCTAAAAAAAAATGAAGAAAATCCCCAACAAAATGAAACAAAACCCCAAAATAAAATGAAATAACAACGCAATTTTTGGGGCTTTATCTCATAATGAAGTAAAGCCTCATTTCGAAAATGAAATAAGGCCCCAATTAAAAAAAAAAACTAAATTATATATTACATTAAAATATTTTTTTATTCCTAATTAATACATAGTTTTTTGTGTATATACCTGCAAAGAGTCCTCAGCTGTTTGACGGCAAGAACATAAGAAAAATTAGTAAATGAAACCTGTAAATATGAACATTAAAAATATTTCACTAAAAAACAATTTTAAACAATATTCACTGGAAGATTATTCTTGTACCCTAAAAAAAATATAGCAAACGAATTGATAGTTTGTTTTTTGTGTCGCACGCAGAAAAAACTTTATTTCGCGTAGCCGCCTGCCGCGTTCTACGGAGGAAAAAACCATAAGAGCGGCCGAAGGCGTGGGTTGGTATTTTGGGACATAAAAAGTTATGACAGGTCAAATAAATGTTACTTGATGTCTTAAAAATATAAGATTTCAACGGATGAAAAAAGCCCTTAGGGCGGCTTCGCGAAATAAAGTTTTTTCTGCGTGCTTTGAATGAGATTGGTTGCTTACATTCCTTAAAAATTTTGATTATTAAGAAAATTAAATAACACCCCCAAAAATATTATTTAGGGACTTATTTCATTTCTCATATTGGGGGCCTTATTTCATTATGAAATAAAGTTCCAACAAAAAAAAATGAAATAAAGCCCCAAAAAATTAAATAAGACCCCAATTTTTTTTTATTAGAAATTTTTGGGGCCTTATTTTATTTTTGGTTTGGGGACTTATTTCATTGGGGTCTTGTTTCATAGAGCCTAAATTATCTATTCAAAAATGAACTAACCCGAGCTATTCAATGTTGTAAAACTTTTGTTTTGCATTTAAATACTAAAAGCTAGAAGAGACCTTTTGTCACTTTTAAGATACAGCATAAATATATTTCTGTGTTAAAAATATCAAAAATTATAATTTTAAATAATTGTAACTTAATTATACACATCTAGAAATATTTATTAAAGTAAATATATATATTTTTAAATTTTCCAATTATTTGATTTAAGGTTTGTTTTTTATATAAAAGTTTTTTTATTTTCAATATTTCGCTACTCCTTTGTGTAGCATCTTGACTTTGGCGAAATCTATGCATCCGGTGGATAAACAAATATTCTTCTTGGATATCGGAGATTTGAATTGGGAAGAATATTTCCAAAATACTATATATTCACGTTGCTTTACAATTGTAAAGCAACGTGAAGAGCCAACAATCTAAACAAACCAGCTTCCAAATTTTTTGGTGATTCTTTGCTTAAATATTCACGTACTCCCAATATAGTATTTTGGAAATATTCTTCCCAATTCAAATCTCCGATAACCAAGAAGAATATTTGCTTATCCACCGGATCCATAGATTTCGCCAAAGCCAAGATGCTACACAAAGGAGTAGCGAAATATTGAAAATAAAAAAACTTTTATAAAAAAAAAAAACCTTAACTCAAATAATTGGAAAATTTAAAAATAAGAAATAAGGTTAAATAAACGAAAATAATGGTAAATATATATAAATAGTCATAACTTTAGGCATCACCATTAAATACAATAATGGTAAAAGTATGTAATAAAGGAATGCCAGTATGGGAATGTTTTTCAAAAACCCATATGCTTATTATTCCCTAAACCATATGTGTGTCATTCCGTTTGTTATGTATCGAAATATAGGTCTAAATTCCCATGAAGTATATATATTCTTGATGTTTATTAAATTTTAAGCCGATTTAACAATGTCCCTCTGCCTGTCTGTTGAAATGACGACCATGGCGCGAAAACGTTATATAGACTGCTTATTTTCAGCTAGATTGATGCACATTCCACCGAAATGTACGTTAGTGAAAATGAGAAAAATCGGTTTAGCAGTTCAAATGTTATGTGTGAAAATAAGAAGGTTTTCCATACAACTTGTTGCATACAACACTAGAATACTAGTGCAATTACATGGTAGAGTCGGGTGTAGAATTACAATTTTCATTACAAATCTCATTACTTTTATATGCTCATGTCGCGCAAAATAATGACATATCATTACTAAATGGAAATGGAAAATAAATAGAAAAATATGTGGTTACATATATGCCTACCAGTATGGTCAAATATAATAAACATAAAAATACTAGCAGATTACAGACAACGAACAATAGTTTGGTTGAGGACCTCTTTAAGTTGAAGATTATCACGCCATTAGAAAGGAACAGATTTAGGACTAATATATCTACAGCACCTAGATTGTATGGGGTGCCTAAAATTCATAAAGAACAATTTCCCTTGAGACCAATTTGTTCTTTTGTAAATTCCCCATCTTATGAACTTTGTAGATATGTTACTAGTATTCTGAAGAAAGTAACTGAGAATTCTAAATACAATGTAAAGGATTCTTTAGAATTTAGAGAAAAGATAAAGAACTTAAAGATACAAGATGATGAAAAACTTTTTTCACTTGACGTTGTATCTTTGTTTCCTAGTATTCCAGTAGATAAAGCATTAGATATTATTGAGGGAAAATGGAATATTATAAAAGAATACACAAAAATTGGGAAGGACCTTTTCTTATGCATCTTGAAATTTTGTATAGGAGATAACAGATATTTTAAATATGATAATAGAATATATTTACAACGAAAGGGTCTTCCAATGGGATATCCAGCTTCTCCGATTGTGGCTGACATAGTAATGGAAGAATTATTAGATTCTTGTATTGAGAAATTAGCTGTAAAACCAAAAATAATTACAAAATACGTTGATGATTTGTTCTGTATTATTCACTATAATTCAGTTAATAATATTTTGTCAACATTTAATTCTTTTCATGAAGATATAAAATTTACGATAGAAGAAGAATGTAACTCTAAAATTCCCTATTTAGATACATTGACAATGAGAAGGAATAACATCTTAAAAATAGATTGGTATCAAAAACCAACAGCTTCTAGTAGGATTATAAACTACCATTCAAAACACCCTAAGAGAATAATAATTAGTACAGCAAAAAATCTAATTGACAGAGTATTAAGAATAAGCGATGTAGAATTTCATGAAACTAATATAAGAACAATTAAGGATATTTTGAAGAATAATAACTACCCAATACATTTAATCTGCAAATTAATAAGACAATTTAAAAACCGGAATAATGTTAATACGATAAGGGTTGCGGAACCCAAAATTTATAAATCTTTAACTTATGTTCATCTTATATCTGAAAGATTAGAAAAATCCAAAATTTTCGATGATAAGAAATACTTAGTAGCACATAGAACATATAACACATTAGGTTCACTATTTAGCAAGACAAAAGATAAAATAAGTAAATTTGATATGTCCAATTTAGTTTATAAGATACCATGTAGGGGTAATGACACAGAAAATTGCACTAAAGTGTACGTAGGTACCACAAAGAATAAACTGAAAACTAGAATAGCAGGTCATAAATCAGATCAAAAATACAATAAAACCACTTCTACGCAAAAAACAGCATTATCATTACACTGCAGCAACTCCAGTCATTATCCAGATTTTGATAACACATCAATTTTAGACACAGAAAGCAATTATACACGAAGATATACATTAGAAATGTTACAGATCATAAAAGTACCATCAACACAAAGGATTAACTATAAAACATACACATCCAATATTGCACAGAATTACAGACATTTAGTCAATAGGAAATAATAAAATTATTATAATTCTCATTTAGATTTTAAGAAACTATCAATTTAAAAATGTTTGCTATGTTATGATATTTCAATTATTTATACTTTGTTTTCTGGGTTAATTTTTTAATTTGACATTAGAAAATATTTTATTTCCTGCCTTTTTTGTAATTATTACTTTTAAGTTTTTTAATTATAAAAAAATTTTCCCTGAAGAAGTCTTCCAAAGCGAAGACGAAATATTGGAAATAAATAATTATAATTATAAAATAAAGGATATTTAGCTCAATAAAAAAAAGACAAAAATTTATTTAAAAAGATCGAAGAAAAATAAGAAAATTTAAAAAAAATATTTTTTTTTACTACATATTTTTTTATTAAAATGTGCTTGAACGGGATTCGAACTTAGGTCTCTAAGTTGTCAGTTAATCCACCATGTAAGCAATGTCGACATGTTAGCCTTGATACATATAAAAACAGAAATGACTTGCTTGCATCAAATGTCATCACTTTCCAGCTTACAAAAAATCAAAAATTAGTAGATATATATGTACTTACTAGATGTGAAAAGGTAATGAGTCAAAAAATAAATTTAAAAAAAAATTTTAGGTCATTACTTAATATTTAAAGTAATGATAAACATAAGTGTTTATGGGTAACGCATTATTTTTTTTTTGAATTGAAATTATGGAAAAAATAACTAGTTATTAGTAAATCCTTATTATTTGTGTTAAAGTAATGCAGAGAGTAAGCTGGTATCATTACTGGTAGTAAGAGAAGCAATGACGTGTCATTACCGTTTCTATACATCATAGTTTTCCACCAGACGCAAAAAATGTGAAATGTATTTAAAATTAACTTTGAATTTTTTTTTACCTCAAAAATTTTATTTTCACCACAAACACAATTTTCCACCTCAAAAATGTTATTTCACCACAAAACTATTTTTTTACATCCAAAAAAGTTTTTCATCTCACAAAAAATTTGTTTCCACCTCTGTAGTTGTTTTTTTTATTTTTATGTTTTTTATGTTTCTTTCATTTGGTAAAACAATTTAAGTATAGATTTTTGTCATCCAATTGACAACACACATGAACATAAAACTAAAATGACACTTAACATAATACCATCAGGAAGAAAATATGGAATAACCCAGCAAAACCTCGGTAAGTATAACGGTGGTATAAAGGAGCATGTTACCAGGTAATAAGTTAAACGACTAACCATTGCATTACTTCGCTACATTTGGTACTACTGACTGCTCAATAGTAATACCAAATTCAAATAAATATTTTTATGGTATAATTAGTTCGGTTGCATACAAAATTAAATCTAATTAAATTTTTACTAGAAATTTGGCAATTATAAAGTAATATTCGATATAAAAATTAAAGATTTAAATAATAAAAATTTTACCACTTTTTACCTGCAAGTGAGGAGTATCATGTTACCGAAGTAAGTACTTACCTCGATAGACATGTCCTTGTTAAGATAATAGGGTTTGTAATAGAAAAATAATACGTTACCTCCTTATTACAAAAAGATGATTTTTCAACCCAAAATTTAATATTTCATGTTAAAAAATTATAGTTAAACATTTTTAAATTTTAATTTAATATTCAATCCCGCTTAAAAATCAACAAATATGCATCCATTTATGAACATGTATGAACCCATTAATGCTCATATATGAAGTGATTCGAGGTCATACATGTTCATATAGCACCATAGAGGATTCATATATGCTCAGAAGCCGTTAACAGGAATATTAGTTATGTATAACTACTTTTTTTTTAAATTTGCGAATATTTTTCATATTTTTAAACACGATATTTCAAGATCCGCTGGGATTAGCTGTCCTACATTTGGACGAGGTTAGAGTTATACGATGTACATCTTCTATACCAAGTTTGGTTTAAATCAGCAGTGGTGGAGGAAATCGAGTGGTTGATTTTGTATGTTTTCAGTCATTATCAAGAAATAAGGGAGACCTCGTAACAAAATAGTTAACAATATGAAACTATGAAAGCAAATAAAAACCACCAGTCCGCTTAAATGAATAGGAATGGAAAATAAAACTTGGAAAAATAAAAAGTAATAAACTCTTACGGTTGTTAATGAGATTCACTCATCATCTTCCTAATCATATTATGATAAAACATTGGCAAGAGCTAATGGCACTTGTATGGGTAGATAAATATATATATGTACATTAGGGTGGTAACTATTTTTCTGCAACATTTTTACATATCACCACATGATGGACAGTATTATATTAATAATATAAATCGTTTTTTGATAATTTTGAAAAAAAAAACCAGACGCTTAAAGTGCATTTTCAGAAAATGCATTTTTATCACCTTTTTACTATTTTTATCAGCTTTTTACAATAATATCAGACCTACGCTCACACTTGTGAGCTCAATTGCTTCTTCGAAAAATTTGTTATACCAAACATGGGGATTAGTACAGGGCAATTACTCAATTACACCCAATTACATGTAATTGTACATAAAAAGTAATTGACCAGTAATTAAATGCACAAATATTGGTATTGTGTCCCATGTCTGGTATTGACAAAATTGAAAACTTTCCGAGGAAGCGGTTAAGCCCACAAGTGTGAGCGCGGGGCTGAAATTATTAATGATATAGAAAAAATTTCAAAGTGAACTAATTGCCGTCGCCCAAGTCTGACCAAAATTACTGCACAAAATGCTTTTAATTACTTTTTACGTTGTTTTGCTAATTTTAATACCCATATCGCGAAACAACGCTATAATATTTTTAAACTATTTTAAAACCTTTGTGTCCGTTGAGATCGATGCGCATCGTTAGAGTCGAATTACTTTTCAATTTTACCACAATTTTAATTTGTAGTTTAAGTAAACAAAAAAATTGTGTCGAACTTCAAAACGGTTTATGCGGAAACTTTTTTAAAAACCGCGAAAAATTTAAAATGCGTTTTTTCTTTATATATTTTATGGACTATACATCCAAGCAGAAATTCGTAAGCGGTAAAATTGATAAACGTTTCAGTTTTGCTTCTTCTACTGCTTAAGATTTATAGCTGCCAGTAGTGCGTCTATAGAAGCAATAGCTGATTGTTTGCCACACTTTATCGCTTCGCGAAAGCACGAGCAAATGGTGATGATAACAAAATTTAATTGCTTAAATCAGTGAATTCATGCCTTTATTTTGAGCTGCTTCGATATCGAAACAAGTGCTTTCACGCGAGCTATTTCAAACAAAAAGCATACCTTATATCACCAATATTGCAAGCGCTTAGCCCTACACTTTCCCTGCCGAAACTGCTTCCAAATAAACAGTGTGTATTTTCTGCTGGAATAAGCAAAGGATAGATAAAATTTTATAATTGCAGAAAAAATATTAAAAGGTATAACCCTATTATTCATTTTAAACATATGATATTCATATCTAAAGGACATACTGGAACCCCCAGAAGAAAATTTTATGAGTAGAAAGTTGTTTTTAATTCCAGCTAAAGAAAGGGTTTCATTTAAACTGGTTCTTATTCAAACTATCTATGATATTAAGATGTTTTAAATCTAATAAATAATAATAAATATAAGTACAACCCTATTGAGTTTAAGTTCTATATAGTATTGCAAAGAAAATATTTTTTTGTTTTCCTAAAATGTTTTCTCTTTTTTTTCTAAATCAAATATTAGAGTTAAGTAAACCATACACTAAGAAAAAAAAAAGTCCGTCGTGGCTATTGGAAATTTTGCTGTTATTACCGGAAATTTAACTATTTGAGCCTTGCGGTATTTTTTTTTGCTAAATTCAAAAGTTTTGCTATTACTTAGTTGATTAAAAACTCCTTGCTAAAAGTTAAATAAGTTTTTGCTGAATATTAGTATACTGAACATAACTCACAACAATTTGTAGAAAAATTATATTTTAGTTAATTTATTTGCTGAAAATCTGAAATATTTCTTTGTGATTCTTCTAAATGTAATTTACAATACGTTACAAAATATAAAATGTTCATTCTTCCACATTGACGAAATGAATTAATTTAATATCTGAAAATATATAGAAATTATTATATATAACATAAACAAAATTATCATTTAACTACTTACATCAATGGTGAAAGAAACAACAAATTACCTAAGATGTGTATCCTTAGCTTTCGCTATATTCTGTCTACCAGAACGTATATTTATTTGCAATTTGACCACACTATATTACTAATCACTTTAAAGATTTAGTATACAAATATACATATAATGTTTATCAAATTTAAATATTTTATTTTATCTTTAATTTAATTAATAGACAATTAGTTTGAGAAGTTTTTTTAATCCACATGTGTATTTATATTGTTAGCGTTATTTTGTATGCAAAACTGTTATAAAAATCTTCCATGGTTGATTTTATATATGTTTTACAAGAGTTGTACTTTTTAGTATTATTTTCCTCGTCTCTACTACATCTTGACATGCCGCGACATCTACTTGATTCCGCATACATCTTTCAATCTCGTTGTCGTCCACACTATTAATGAGCTTGTCAGCAGATTTTTTTTTTTAGAAAAATGAATTAGTAAGACAGTAGTACAATATTAGTAACACATTAGTTCAAAACAGTTAAGCGCTGAATATGTATAACTAAAATGTTATTTGAAAATTGAATGCACAAGATGTTTTACTAACTTTTCTAATAACTTATTTTTTTGAGTGTAAGTAAGGACCTCTGCAAATGAAATTCAAATGAAATTTCACTAGAAAAAATTACGGCTTACATTTCATTGAATTCAACTAACATTGTTATTTGTTTTTGACCTGTGATAGAATAAACCACAAATGTAGTAAAAAATTGTCTAACGTTTATTTATTTTACTTATTTTAAAAAAAAAAAACAAAAAAAAAAATTATAAAATTAATGGAAATTTATAGTACAGTTATTTGAAGTGGTTTGGTTTTTCAAAAGAACTAAAAATGTAGTCACAACTACAATTTCTTCGAAAAATAACGTATTTTTCATTAAAAAATAAAGATACCGTATTGCTACTCAAACAACTACAAATATTTACAGCAGAAGTTCACTGAGTGTATGCTTCACAACGAACTATTTTTGCCTTAATTATGTTTTAAGTGAAACAGTAATAAATTTCAGCATATTTTCGATTTTATGTAATTGGAAAATACATGTTTCGATCGATCAGACTTTGATGATGCTATATAAAATGTTTAATACAGAAACAAAGCCTTGTATTTTAGTTATCAAAATATGAATATAGCATTTTTTTAATTTTTGAATATTTTAAAATGGGTCTGAAAAAGGGCAAAATTGATATTTGTAAATAAATATTTGGAAAAGCTTAGGTAATGATGAAGATCTATAAAATATTTGTCTTTAATTTTTATAAAACTCTTGTTTTGTACGTATCGGTCTTAATTATTCCGAACGAAAATTTTTTAAATATAAAATTTTTTAAATTAGCAAATTTTTTTTGCTAATTTTAGCACTCGGTTTAGAAAAATAAGTAAAATTAGGAAAATAAAACTGTGTAATTTGTAAAATATACATATATACATACAAATATGAAAGTATATATATAAAATAATCTTAAAATTTCGAACCAAGTAACGAAGATGTAATGATAAAAGCTAAACCTTATGGTGTTTTCTTTTCTGGAAAAAAGTTTTGCATTTTAAAGTGCAAACATTTTAAACATTTCACCCGTTTTAAACATTTGCCCGGTTCGAATCTCAGCCAACATGAAAGTTTTTTTTTTAATTTTTTTTTTTAATTAACACGTTGACTGCCAACTACGAGATAACTAGTAGATTGCGTTCCCTTCTAGGGTGCCAACTACGAGTTATATCGTACTTACTAAACCTGCCATTTTTGTGTAGTATCGATAAATGGCTTCTGGGAAGAGAACAAAAAGTCAATGTTGGCTTGCGTGAACTGAACATTTATTAAAAACAAAAAAAAAATATATATATAAGGGAAAAATGCATTCAATATAATGGAAAAATTAACTCAAATACAAGAAATAAAGTAATATTTTATTGTTTGTGGAAGTTCTTAAAACAATATTCCACACAAAGGGCCGACTTGTCTTCACAGGCTGGACAGAAGTAACGCGTTTCTCGGCTTTTTTTTTTTGCTTGGGTACGTATGAATTAACTTGTAGTTGGCTTCTTCGTAGCAATTTCTGTTACAGAAGCCAACTACGAGATAATTCGTAGGTCCTTTTTCTAATATAAAAAACATAATTTTTGCTTTTTGATGATACCCATGATCTAGAAATAGAGCTTTTAGTAATATAATATGAAAAAATCGAATTGTCATTTTTGGCCAGTTTTCTGAAAATTGCCGTGGCAGTCAACGTGTTAAGTTTTAAGTTAGCTTCATATTTTTTTTTTTTTATAATTTATAATTTTGTTTTTTTTTTTTTAACGAATTTTAGGTCAAAAATTATTAAATACTTGCAAACAGAAAAAATGAAATATTATAACATTAAACAAAATGAATAAATCTCCTAAATTATAATAAAAAAAAAATAGTGGTCCAATAACGGTTTGAACCTAGGACCTTATGGATCAGAAGCCAGCACACTACCCTTCGGCTACCAAGGTGAGAGTTTTCTCGCAAAACAACTTTATAATATGTACACATGAGATTGATAAATCGAAAAAAAACAGGGCAAAAACAACCCTGTAAATAATTTAAGGGCGCTAAAATTACACTTTTTGCCTTTTTTATGACAACATTTTTAGAAAGAAACACGGCACCCTCTTTGGGTGTTCACCTTATTTTAGAAAATAACACAAAAAAGGAAATTTGAGGGCAAAGCACAAAAAAATAATGTGTCATTTTTGTTAGAAAAGAAAACGCCATTAATGAAATGGGTTTGTTTGAAGAGGTGGCATTTAGTTTAAAAAAAAAAACTAGAATATACTGTCGGTTTAACCCTGAAGACAACCGTTTCAACACAGCAAATCATGGAACTTTTTGGAAACCAATCATCTTTATACTCCTGTATTCTTCTTCTTAATTTCCGCTTAACTCCCTGTGGAGCATAGGGTCTCTACAAAATTTCTCCAAGATATTCTGACATTCGCTAGTAGTTTTAACTCGTCCCAGCTTCTTCCGCTGTGTTCAATATCTTTGAGCAAGCTTCTTTTCCAGGTGGTCTTTGGCCGACCTCTTCTTCTGTTGCCTTGTGGGTTCCAATCTAGTGCTTCCTAAGCGTGTGACCGATCCATTTCCATTTTCTTCTCTTTATAATAATTTGAATGGGATCAATTTGGCATTTTCTATACAATTCTTCATTGCTTATGACGTTTGGCGTTTGCTCCTGTATTGCATTCCTGTATATATTTTTTTGTACACACACTGTGCGTATTATATTTGAGTTTAAGAGCAAAATGTATTTTTACTCCAATTATAGTAGGAGCCGAGATACCTACTATAAATAGTGTAAAGTTACACGAAAAATTATTAGACAGTACTAAAATTTGGAATTGAAAGCCTTTTACAGATTTTTCTACAAACTTTTTTGCCTGAGTGTGTAATGCATTCACACGTACTTTCATTTGTATGTGCAAATGATATTGTGTATGCATGACTTGGGTTAAGTTTAGATACACTAAGGATATGAAATGTTATGCCAAAAGCTAAAATTTGTCTATTACACATAGAAAAATAAAGCGCCAACCCAATTTAAAAGTGTATTTGGGTGGCCAGATTAAATAATTCGGTATATACCATCATATTCAAGTGCGATTTCTAAAAATGTAAGTTGTTGCAAACAAAAATTCAGTTACATTAACCGAATTTTATTATGAAAATTAATATTCAGTTGCGCCAACCGACTTCAATCGTTATAACAGAATTTCAGTTGGAAGATGTGTGTAACATAATATAATACGTACACACAGAAAAATAAAGTGAATTATTTTATTGACTTCATATGCCTTAATGATTCTCGACCTCATTTACTAAGGCTCATTTCGAACGAGCCTTTTTTCAAAATATATTCATTAGGGTGGGGCAATTAGTATGGAAGGAAAAAATCTTAATGGGCGCTCCGCGTTTCTGATTCATGGGATTGTACTGAGCAAAAAAGTCCACTAGACCATACGTCTACGGTGAAAATCGAGCTTCCAGATTTTGACTTTACGGCAAAAAAGCCCTATTTTGAAATTAAAAATTAACCCCTTAAACCCCACCCACAAATATGATTGATGCATTAATCTGCTAGAGAATCTTCCAAAGAAGAGATTGATACCATAATCTTGGATAAGCTAATCCTACTTCCTGAGATATGTCCATCCCACTCATTGTTACTTTCACAAAATACGGCTAAAAAGTCAAAATCTGGAAGCTCGATTTTCACCGTAGACGTATGGTCTACGTGGACTTTATTGCTCAGTACAATCCCAAGAATCAGAAACGCGAAGCGCCCATTAAGATGTTCAAATCGCCCCACCCTAATATTCATACCAGTTTGTACACATAACACTTTCTGTTCATAGCAAAAAAGTTTAGTTTTTTTTATTGTATGAATTACACATAACACTTTTTGTTGATGGAAAAATTGTTAAATTTTTTTATTATATGTGAGTTACACACAGCACTTTTTACTATCTTCTAAACCTATTAAGATATCGCAAGACCGTTCGGTAGATATATGAATGACCAATAGAGCTTCTCAATGGTCAATTAAAAAAATATCAAAATTACACATGGACACTACTTGCAGGCCAGCCGACGATATGTTAGCCTGACCAAAAACAAAATATTTTCTAAGCTAATAAAAATTACAACTGCTTAGTTTTTATTTCCATGCGTTTTTTTTTCACGTGAATCATTTTTGTCACAAGACAAACAATATTCTCATACTCAGCCAATAAAAAATTCTTTACAAGCACCATTTTGTATCCGAATGGGATGAAATATAAAAAACAAAAGTAAGAAAAAAAAAATGTTTTTCAATTGCATATTAAATAACTTAAATAAGATTAAAATGTACTTAAACAGTCTTAAGAGCTTATTACAAAGTAACTTGAATATTTTTTAGATTAATGTAAATTTTAATAAAATATTGGATTTCCGATAAGCAGTTTGTTTTAGCACAAACATTTGGTACCACTGTACAACATGGTGGATTTTTTTTTTTGTTTATTAGAGTTAGTGAAGGAAACAAATCGCACCAGAAAGACGACAATTGTATATCATAGTATTTGGTTTTGAGTTTTTGTTGTTTCACATCTTCCGTTTTCTGTTTTTTTTTCTTCTCTATAATGAGGTTAAAGTGAATGTTAAATATTTTTCTTTATTTTGTTCGATGGCAATAACAATAAACTCTCGACAAATGATAGACAGGCAAACAAACTTTATCGAACAAATGACCTTCGACATTGTAAAATCATATACATATAAGAGTACCCATGAATTATATGAAAATTGCAAAGTTGTTTTTGTTCTCTCTCCCCGCGCCTTTTATGACAGATTGGGTATAAAACTCAGATCTGCGAAAAAACTGTACTTCTACACTAAAAAAATCCATAATTGCTACTGAAAATGTTGCTGTTATTACACTTAGAATACTATGTAGATAAAGACCACTGCAAATGTAGTTGAAAACAAATGAAATTTCATTTAAAGAAAGACGACTTACATTACAATAAATTCAACTAACATTGTCATTTGTTTTTTAATGTTCAAAAAATGACTAACAATTGTAGTAAAAATGAACCACATGGTAGTAAAAAATAAACAAACATTTATTTTTTTTTTATTTTTTTAAATGACAGAAGACAACTGTAAAAATGAATGTAAACCCATAAAACAGTCATTTGATGTGAGTTGTTTTTTTTAATGAACTACAAGGTTAGTAAATATTTTAATTTGTTCTACAAATGACTGACATTTACATTAAAAATAAAGAAACTGCATTACAACCCAAACAACTACATATTTTTAAAGCAGAAGTTCCCTGAGTGTAGGAGAAATTTAAGTTTTTTAAGCCTTGCGGTATTTTTGCTAAATTTAGTAACACTTGTCTGCTGACTGGTAGTATAACGAAATTAGTAGAAAGAATTAACATCTGCTACTAAATTTTAGTAAAATTTAAGTAAACTGCATTTTAAAATTATATTGCTAAAATCATGAAAAAATTTGCTAAATTTCAATACATACAATAGAACATCACAGAATAAAATTTAAAAAAATTAAATAAAACAACTTTGTTTTTCAATCGTTTACACTTTTTTTATAATAGTTGAACATTATTTTAATTTAAACTTTGTAATGAACAATTTTATTTGTTTAAAATATATATTTTTTTTATGATTAACAAAATTTTTGCTAAATTTAGCAACCGCTTTCCAAAAATTAGTAAAATATTTTTCAAAAATCAGGAACAAAAATTAGTACAAAATTCAGTAATTTGTAAAATGAGAATACAAAAAAAAAAAATATAAAATAAAAATGTGTACTAAAAATTAGTACAAAAATAGTAAAGTGGGATTGAAAATTTTTTCAACTAACTTTGTTTTTGAGTGTACATAAAAAGATAACATCCCAGCAAAACGTTGGTAATGGGTGCGATAAAGTAATGCATTACCAATGAAAATGAAAATTATTTAAGTTCGAGGTCATAATCTCTACTTCTTGATTAGGATATTGTCCTAACAAATAATTTATAGAGTTTTTTGTTTTCAAAATTTATTAATTGACCACAAATTTTACTAAAATAAAAAAAATTGTACTAAAATTAAAAATTCGTACAAAAAGAGTGCGATTGAAAATATTTTGAACTAACTTTGTTTTTGAGTGTATTGTGCAAGCCGGCCATGCTGTTTTGACTTTTGACCTAAACATTTTTCTATATTTGTTGTTCTATAACTTTTTAAATAAGGGGTTTTCGTTAAAAAGTGTTATTATGCAAAATGAAACAACAATTATTATTCCCATAGCAACCTTTGACCTGCATATCAAAAATTGGAAATTTTTCCGCAATGAAAATCAAAATTTTAGAAAATAAAATTTTTTGAACCAGATCAGTTTAATTTTTATAGGGTGATACAGTTGTTTGATACACATCAGCAAATAGTATATTAACTGGAGTTTGTTTTGCAAAAAAATGGATCGTCTATTCCATGACGATATAACAAAAACCTTACACAACTCCTAAACTGCCATACCAACCGTAAGTTAAAACTCCGCACGCAGAGAATAGAGCATCATATTATGATCGTTTGAGAGCATAATGTTATGATTGCACTGTCTAACAATCATAGTATTATCGTAACAATCATATTATGATCCTAAATGACCTTAAAATCATACTTATAAGTTTGTGATGTTCGTATTCCGTTACTGGTGCGCTGACATCAACTTGGTATACCTCAAACTATATGAAATTCCACCGGTTTTTAAATAATATTCTGAGAACTTAATACCATTAAACGGCGCAAAAAACGCATGGAAAAAACTGCGAAAGTTTAAAAATAAAAAAATTTTTGTTTTACTTGTAAACCACCATATTACTTTTCACCAATTAGCGGAAATTTCTCCTTTAATGAATGTATCTGCCAGGCCTAGTGACTCCATTTTGTATTGGTTTTTAACTGAAGATTAAAAAATATAACAAAAAAAAAAAATAAAATGAAAAAACTCCTAAATTTCGAGTCATTTTTTTTATTTTTCGACTTTTAATTGGCCTTCAATTCTTTTGGAGAAGACGTTTCAACATGAAACTTTCCATTTCATAGCTTTTAAGTTTAGTCAACCTAACCTCTGTCTATTGATTGTCTCAAATCCTAAAACATTGAGAAATAAGAGGAGTCTAAAGTCAAGTGTCGAGAGTTTTTGAAGTAGCCAATATACAGTGGGAAGCACTCGTGAATACATATAAGTACTTTTTATACCAAAAGATTCAGGCCGAAAAATATTTGCCACTGGAACTAAGGTGTACTTTTCTGAAGGCATAAGGTTCGCTTAATCTAAATCTAGTCTAACAATCACTCTCCAACATCAAAATGCCCCGATTTTTCGGCTTCCTGGAAATATATTTTTATAATACTTGTAATGGTACCTGAAAAAACTACTCTTACCCTCTTCTCAGTTTCTGAATTTTTAAGTTAATACTTCTAGATACGTACACCTTACACCAGGCACTTGATAATAATTTTCACACTGGTCCTGTTGTATATCACACAAACAGTGTGGCCATAAGGCCACACTCATAGAAATAAACCTGTAAAATCCACTAAAAATTAGTTAATAATGATATTGCAGAAAGAATTGCTAAATTAACAAATTTTTTTTTACTAAATATTACTTATAATATTATTATTATAACTATAGCAAAAATAAATCTGTTGAATTTACATATATTTAGTTATATTTGAGCCAAATTTTAGTTAACTGAATGTAACAAAATAATCTGCTAAAATCAGCAAAACCATTTACTAAATATTAGTAGACAAAAAAAATCATTAAAAAATGTGAAATTTTTAAAACTTTTTGTAGATTTTATGTTAATGCGAATAAAAGTCTGCCCTTATGAAATCAGTAATCTACAATTTTTCAACAAAAATTTCTCTTAATTTGAGCAAAATAAAAAGTTATTTGCATTCTACTAAATTCGAGGTAAATATAGCAACAATTTTGTTAATATTACAGTATTTGTTTGCTATTTTGAGTCTACAAATATTTAGAAAAACTTTTTGATAATTGTACAGAGTAAAATGCTGGCTCTATGAAATACCCCCCAGGAAATAACCCCCCGAAACAAAAATGAAAAAACTCCCAAAAAATGGGGATTTATTTCCATATGAAATAATACCCCAATTTTAAAAAATGAAATAAAACCCCAACGAAATGAAATAAATCCCCAATCGGGAATGAAATAACCCCCCCCTTTTTTGGGGATTTATTTCATAATGAAATAAATCCCCAATTTGAAACGAAATAAGATACATATAGATATAAGTTTACGCAAAAAAAAAAACTTTATTTCGAGAAGCCGCCTGCCGCGTTCTTCGGAGCAAAAAACTCCTAAGATCGGCCGAAGGCCGCCACCCAGAATAACTTGTTTTTCAAATCAGATGTCGAATCCGTTAAAATCTTATATTTTTAAGACATCAAGTAATTTGTAAAAACAAGTTTTTCTGTGTGCGGTTTTTTTCCTCCGTATAACGCGGCAGGCGGCTTCGCGAAATAAAGTTTTTTCTGCGTGCGATTATACGATTTATAAATTTAGTTTTATTTTGTGAAATACTACTAAAGAATATTTAGAAAAAACTGTATTGATAAATATTATTAATCTTTTTATTTTAAAAAGTCTGGACACTATGCCACATCTGAAAGTGACATAATACCCAAAAAAATAATGTCGTAATGTCCATGGACATTTTCCAAATTGCCATAAAGTCCATGGACATTATGACACTTTTCGAGTGACATAGCGTCTATGGACATTATATCATTGGATGTTATGACATGCCACCTTTACACTCACCAGCATCCCAAAGTTTTTGCTAGGGGGAAAACCAAATTAATTGCTTTTCTCATTTCGTGTTCGTAGTCGGTTGCAAACACAGCTGAGTCCAAATCGAAAAACATCCGAAAGATCTAAACAAATAAATTATCAAACATATTAATTTTATTTACAAAATAATTATTTTACTTTACCTCTACAAAGTATTCAATATAAATTACTAATAGCTGCTTAACACATCCTTGCGGAACAATTTTAAATGTTGTCTCCATTAAATATTTCTTTGCGGTTGAAGAATATTTTTTTTCACCAATTCATTTGTTTTAATTTTATAGAAAACGAAATAACTCCCCAAAGATAATTACTGGGGAATTATATTATTCTGAAATTTTGGGGACTTATTTCATTACGAAATAAATCCCCAAATAATAAAAGGAAATAAATCCCCAAAAGTGGAAATAACTCCCCAAAATGTCGTTGTTGTCTTCCATATACATTCTTGAGGATTTATTTCATTTCTGTTTTGGAGAGTTATTTCCTGGGGGGTTATTTCATGGAGCCTAAAATGCTATTTTCAATTAACTAAAATTCACATCGGCTATAACTAAAATTTTTTACAAGTTTGTTTGTTTTATTTTGGCTGTTGTTATTTTATTAATATTTAGCAAAAAAATCAGCTAAATTTAGCAGTTTTTCTGCAAGTTCACTTTTAACTAATTTTCAGTAGCTTTCTCTGCTATTTTCACAGGTTTATTTCTATGAGTGTGCTTGAAATAAGAATTTCATATAACTTATACCATTAATTGTAAAAAAAAGTTGTCACTTATAAAGTGTCCACTTATGACCAGCGATATTCAAAATTTCTGTTAAGTGTTTGTTATACAAAACAAACTTTTGCTAAAAACTGTATTTGTAATGAGAAAAAACTAACCGTTAAACAAAAATAACCCAGAAAAACAGGGATTCAACTAGGCTATACCAGGCTATAACTCCCAACTTTACTTATAAATAGTAAAAAAAAAATTTAAATTTTTACAAACTAAACAATCAATTGGTTAAAGGTCTAAATACAGTCAATTTGAAAACGAAAATGATAATATATTTTGCAACAAATATAGAAAAATCGTTGAAAAGAAACTTTCTAGAATAAGTTTAACGCTGATGAATTTTCATGCTAACCAAAGCAATCATCACTAAAGTTTGAAAGAAAAGTTTTTCTCTGTTTGTTGTAAAATTAATTATAATTTTCTATTCGAGAACTAAAGGCCTCATTAGTTGTTAAGGGTGAATTAGCCAAGCGTAAACGTAAACGTATCTCGGTGTACGAAATTTAATAAGTCAAATAAGAATAGAAGACATTTTGTGTATCTTGTTGTTTCATTCATATGCATTTAACATAGAGAAAACGTAAACGGACAACAAAATTCTATTTTGATTAGATTTTCTTGTGTTTTTACGTATTCTATATGTTTAATGAATATGAATGAAACAACAAGATACAAAAAATATCTTCTATTCTTATTTTACTTATTAAATTTCGTACACCGAGATACGTTTACGTTTACGCTTGGCTAATTCACCCTTTACTTTCTGTTACCGTTCTGTGTCGTTCTGTTCTGTAGGTAATATTTTGTAATTACTTTTTCTGTGAAAGGAATCAGCTGTTTTACAAAGTAAAAGAGAGTCCAACCAAAAAAATTCAAATCAGGGATGATAAATGCGATTTTAAAATAGTACCAACCTGCATATAAAGTAGTAATTTTTCGGCATCCAAATTATAAAAAAAAAAAATTTTGATAAAAATTAACAAACAACAAGTGCATGCATAAATTTGGTTTTACCAATTTTTATCTTTGTACCCTCCAAAATGAACAATTACAAATGAAACAACAAAAATATATTTAAAAAAAAATATGTTAAGAGGCGAAAACAAAATTTTGAGGTGAAAAACTTTTTTGGATGTAAAAAATAAATTGTGTGGTGAAAAACATTTTTGAGGTGAAAAAAAATTTTTTGGGGAGAAAAAAGAATTTGCGCTGAATTTTAATTATTATTTACCTCTTAGAGTCTGGTGGAAAAATATGACGTTATATTTTATACACCAGACACTATAATGAATTCTAATAATACAGTGCATTATACACCAATTTGTATTGAAAATTTAGAGGTACTTTCACATTGTCACTCATTACTTTTGAACCGCTGGACCGATTTTGCTCATTTTCAATACCAACCTTTCGGAAAAATGTACATAAAGCTATGTAAAAATGAGCAGTGCGTACTAAGAAAATGAGCCGATATTAATATAAAAAATTATTAAAATTTTGAGATTTTTTCTTAAATTCACCAAATTTTTAATATTTTTTGAATGTGCTATTAATATCTTGCTGTATTGAATTACGTTTCTCACAGTTTTTTGCGAATTTAATCCTTGTGATCGGTTGTAAACAAATTTGTTCGTGAACTCATTCGATTTTAAAACACGCTGCTAATAGTCAATTTCACATTTTACGTTTTTATTATTTACTTTTTTGAAAATCAAGATTAGTTAACAATAATTATAACCCTTAGTGATCGAATTCAATAATTGGTTTAATCGATTACTAAAACTTTAGTATAATCATCTGTAATCAGTCGCACTCAGTGAATTCATGTGATTGAATTCACAGCGTTTGGTACCAAATTAATTCATTGTTCATATGGGACTGCAAATCGAATTAATAATTGAACAGTTCATGCGAATGAAGACGAATAAACCATTTGTAGAATTTTACAGGGGAAAATAAAAACGCAGGAAACGGTTAAAAAATAATATTTTTGTCAACTTTTTGGTATTAGCTTAAAGATTTAAGTCACATCTACCTATATACAAAATTTTAGTAAGGTATTCGAAAGAGAACTTGCCAAAAAATTGGACTTCAATTTTGGCTTAAATGGAAAAAGGGCGAATATCCAAAAAAATGTATTGAAATTTGAATAAAAATGTGTTATTTTGCAGCAGATTTTGAATGCATTTTCATGAGACTTGCAAAACTTGACGAACTATGGTTGGCATTTGTTTGTAACACTTTAAGGACTTAAAGGATACACTTTTTAAGGATTGCAAGGACATGCAAAAACAATTTTTTTTGTTAATTTTTTTTAAATATTCCTGCCATTTGATGCAGTTGTAATTCTTTATGAAGCTAAATAATTTTTATATAATATTTTGTTAAGGATGGATATTCGCCCTTTTTGCTTTCCACACTTTAAAGTCTTATAACTCAAGAACGGTAACATTTTTTGCCAATATAATAAGTGTGGTTTGTTCCTCGTAATGTTCTTTTAACACATTGTTACCGAAACTAAAATTTTTGTATGTTTTTGTGTTGTATTTAATCAAAATTGTTCACTCCCAATTTAAACAAAAATATAAAAATATACGAATTATTGCACTTTCAAAGTCATTTTTTAGCCTTAAAAGTCAAAAGTTCCCCAAAATTTCTGCATAGGATTATAGGGCTCTGCTAATAAAATGCATTTATGCAAAAAAACGTGTTTGCGAGGAAAGTGGTCTATTCGTCCTTATTCGCATGAACTGTTCAATTATTGAATTTTAAAGGGACCAAGAAAGTCATACAAAGAAAAATTTGTACATCTGAGCTTCAAATAGTACCATAAAAAGTACTATAGTACCAACTTTATCATCCCTGATTCAAATATTGAGAAAAAGATTTCACAACAAACCAATAGGCTGTCACTTAACGTTGAATTCTATTTTCAATAGATTTGTCCGCAACAGAACAGAACGAAAAAGTGAAAACTAACTACACACAGAGACTTTCAATTGAACAGAAACAAAACAGCTGATTCGTAACAGAACAGAACGTACAAACTAACGGCAGAATTAGTTTGTACGTTCTGTTCTGTTACGAATCAGCTGTTTTGTTTCTGCTCAATTTTAAGTCTGTATATGTGGTTAGTTTTCACTTTGTCGTTCTGTTCTGTTGCGGACAAATCTGTTGAAAATAGAATTCAACGTTAAGTGACAGCTTAAAGTGCGTATGTATTAGTTTGTTGTGAAATGTATTAGTTTGTTGTGAAATCTTATTAGGGATGATAAAGTTGGTACTATAGTACTTTTTATGGTACTATTTAAATCTCAAATGTAACATGATACTCCTATGACTCATTTAGTACGATTTACAAATTTGTCTATGTATGAATTTCTTGGTGCCTTTAAAATTCAATAATTATTAATTCGCTTTGCAGTCCCATATGAACAATGAATTAATTTGGTACCAAACGCTGTGAATTCAATCACATGAATTCACTGAGTGCGACTGATTACAGATGATTATACTAAAGTTTTAGTAATCGATTAAACCAATTATTGAATTCGATCACTAAGGGTTATAATTATTGTTAACTAATCTTGATTTTCAAAAAAGTAAATAATAAAAATCTTATAAAAATGTGAAATTGACTATTAGCAGCGTGTTTTTAAAATCGAATGAGTTCACGAAAAAATTTGTTTCCAACCAATCACAAGGATTGAATTCGCAAAAAAAACTGCGAGAAACGTAATTCAATACAGCAAGATATTAATAGCACATTCAAAAAATATTAAAAATTTGGCGAATTTAAGAAAAAATCTCAAAATTTTAATAATTCTTTAAATCAATATCGGCTAATTTTCTTAGTACGCACTGCTCATTTTTACATAGCTTTATGTACATTTTTCCGAAAAGTTTGGTATTGAGAATGAGCAAAATCGGTCCAGTGATTCAAAAGTAATGAGTGACAATATGAAAGTACCTCTAAATTTTCCATAAAAATTGGTGTATAATGCACTGTATATTATTAGAATTCATTGTAGTGTCTGGTGTATAAAATATAACTTCATATTATTCCACCAGACGCTAAGAGTTGAATAATACTTAAAATTCAGCGCAAATTCTTTTTTCTACACAAAAAAAAAATTTTTCACCTCAAAAATAGTTTTGTTACCTCAAAAATGTTTTTATCACACAATTTATTTTTTTACATCCAAAAAAGTGTTTCACCTCATCATTTTGTTTTCACCTCTTAAAATATTTTTTTTTAATATATTTTTGTTGTTCATTTTGGAGGGTACAAAGATAAAAATTGGTAAAACCAAATTTATGCATGCACTTTTTGTTTGTTAATTTATATTTAAATTTTTTTTATACTTTTAATGCCGAAAAGGTACTATTTTATATGCAGGTTGGTACTATTTTAAATTCGTATTTATCATCCCTGATTTGAATGTTTTTGTTTGGATTTCTTTTTACTTTTTAAAACAGCTGATTCCTTTCACAGAAAAAGTAATTACAAAATATTACCTACAGAACAGAACGACACAGAACTTCAACAGAAAGTAACAACTAATGAGGCCTTAATTCTGCCTTAAACCTAACAAAGTCATATTCATATGACAATCTTTACATTAACTAAATCTGCAAATCAAAATTTTAGAAAATATGACATATTTTGTATACAAAAATATTTCCATCAAAATGGCAACGCAAAAATACTTCTCATGCATTGCAAATAAGAATTTTGCATACTTTTTTGCCGTAGTATTTATATAAATGAGTATTAACCACTTACACCCAGAAAAAACTAGCAATAAGTTAAATCAATTTTCGTCAAATGTAACAATTTCATCAATATTGATGCAACATTGCATAAACAACAAGAACTATAACGACCATATCATAGTCTCCATGAATTTTTTCTACATTAAAATAATGAAATCCTTACACATACAAAATATGCTTTATATATATTGTAAAACATTTCAAAAATAATGATGAAATTGATTTTGGTTTTTATGAATTGTTTCATATATACCATGAAACGTTACATTGGGCGAAAATTTATGAAACTTGTCATAAATATGATGAAGTTTTTTCTTTGAGTGTAGTAAAAAAACTACAAAATAGTTTTACATTAACATAATATATATAAATTAACGAGTATGTTATCATAATAAGAAATATTTATGATATTGTTGTTTTCTAGTACCAATAATGTTCCCCACTTATTGGCTTTGAGAGGTAAAGGTCTTTAAATATTTT
The DNA here is from genome assembly GCA_021234595.1 of Delia radicum. Classification (NCBI taxonomy): domain Eukaryota; kingdom Metazoa; phylum Arthropoda; class Insecta; order Diptera; family Anthomyiidae; genus Delia; species Delia radicum. The sequence goes on along the minus strand of CM037852.1, from coordinate 227,991,977 downwards.
ATAGACTTTCCGATAAAAAAAAAAACATCTGTTTTTATTTTTTCAGTTCAATGGTTTAATAAAAATTTTAGTACGCCCGGTAGGCTAGTTGGTAGCGTGCTGGCTTATCTGTGCGGGGGTCGTGGGTTCGATTCCCACCAGAGGCACTAGTCTGTTTCCGCTACAACGCGCCGAAGGCCATAGTAGCTAGTGCTCGGTTAGGGTAATAGTATATAATTTGTAATTATATGATTATTAATTAATAAAAAAAAAAAAAAAAAATTTAACATGCTGATTTCGCTAATTTGCTGTCAACAATTAACTATAAAAATTTGTAAGAAAACTATTCAATGTTTTAATGTCTAAAAGTACACAAATTTTAAATAAATTTACAAGGTTAGTAAGGTTATTTATATACTTAGGATATTATGTATGTACGTAAAGACGACAGCAATTGCAGTCAAAAATAAATGAAATTTCACTTGAAGGCAGGACAACTAACATTTCATTAAATTCAACTAATATTTGTCACTTGTATTTATTGTTCAAAAACTGACTAACAATTGTAGTACAAATAAACAAACATTTACTTTTTTTATTTTTTTTAAATAACAAAAAACAACTGTAAAAAATTTATGTAAAATCATAAAACAGTTATTTGATGTGGTTTGTTTTTTTTTTAACCCAACTACAAAGTTAGTAAAAAATTAAAATTGTTCTACAAATTCCTGACATTTACATTAAAAATGAAGAAACTGTATTACAATCCAAACAAATATATATTTATAAACCAGAAGTTCCCTAGGTCTACATGTTTAATAAAATTTACAAGGAAAAAGATAAGAAAACAAATAAAAACACAACAATTTGTATGAGTTTTTCCCCAATTTCATGAAATTGTTGAAAAATCACGATTTGTTAGTAATAAAAAATTCCATTTATTTTCTCTTTGTTCTTCGTTACAGGATATATCAAAAGGAGTATTGAAAAATTGAAAATGTTATTCAATCGTTGTTTTTCAAATGAAATATTTATTTATAAACCATTAAATAAAATAACCCACAAAAGAAAACAGGAACGGAAGTAGTAAGAAAAAGTTTTATTTTCATACAAAGTTATTTAAAAAAAATTAAATAAACAAATAAAAAATTGTTTAAAGTATAAAAGCATTTACATTTGCCTTCAAACGTAATATGTTTATTAACTCATCTTATGGGAAACCACCACTTAATACAAATAAAAAGTTCTGAAAAGAATTCCCTCTAATTAACTTCAAAAAATGCTGATTCTTATTGAAAGCCTTCTTTAATAAAGCAATAAATGCTTATTAAAATTATTTCAATAAAAATTCTTTTAAACAACATAATTTGTATTAAACGGGCATTGTTTGGTTAGAGGGTTCTTACTAAAAGTCATTTGTAATTATGACTCCACTTAACATTAAAGGTTTATAAGTTTTTAAACTGAAATTAAGAGGCAACGAGTTGAAAAAATTTAAAAGAAACAATAAAGATCAAAAAAATTGCCATATCAAATATAATTTTTACGAAATTCTACACTGCGTTGCAAATTTATAATTACGCATTAATTTCACTAAAATTCGTAAGTTAAAAAAAAGTAGAATGGTTTAACCGTCAAAAATGTAAAACCAATGGAAAATTATTATATTTAACTTAAAAACAATTAATTTATTTTTTATTTTACTACTTTAAAAGGAATAACAAAATTATTGAGTGTTTCATAACTATAAATATATTTACCAAATTAATATGTCAAAATTTACAAAAGTTTAAGAAAACTATTTTTAAGCGCGAGTGTTAATAATGTGTAAGGCCTATTTTTTTTTTTTTAAATCAACTCGAAAATCTGATCAGCCATACTGGCTACCAGATTTATTCGTAGTTCTTCCGTTATAAATCTCCATTCATCATAAATTCGTATTTTAGATAAAAAAAAAAAACGCTTTCATACTGACGGTTTTCTGCGTAACCTCGGCGGTGTAACAGTCCCCAAATATTCTTTGTGGTGTTTCCATCCGTAGAACATGTACATTAGGGTAATAACTTTTTGCATTTTTTGCAAATATCAAATCTCCCCAGACAAAATCGTCTAGGGCATGTACAAATATTAAGAACTGCGTTTTTAGTTTTTCGCTATCGTTAAAAAAGGTTACTCACCAAACGCGTTAAAGTTTTGAATCAAACAAAGTTAAAAAAAAAACTTTTTTTGATGCCTCAACGTCTGACTATCACATCTATATAATTAAGGCATGCTGATTTCAATAGTAAAGTCCGTTTTCTAGTCAATGAAATAGTTTTCTTCCAAATTTGCTTTTAATTTCCGCTATTTTTTTGCAGTTTTTTATATAAAAAAAATCTGTTTTCACATATTAATATATTAAAGGCATTTCAGAAATCGCTGTCGGTGCGTAATGTTTTTTTACCAAATGGAACTGAAATAGTTTTTTTTTTATCATTAATACAATATTTGCCATCAGAAAACCCCTAGGGAGAATGTTGTCCAAAAAAAGTTATCACCCTAATGTACATACATCTTATATACATCTTATATGTTTTGATGATAACCATGCCATCATTTGATGACTTACATGTACTTAAGCATTGTCTTGTTGGAAAATAAATTCTTCTTCGTTGCCATTTTCAATAAATGGCACAAATTTCTCTCTTCTAATACTGCAATGTACTCAAAAGAATTTATTCTGGTGATTGGAAATGCCAAATCAGCCATACCGTCGAAACAAAAAGTGCTCCAAACCACTAAGGATCCGCCCGAAATTTCTTTTTCAGAAATAACGTGGTTCCTTACGTGGGTCTCATCAATAGCTGTTAAAACCATCTGGACGATCAAGATTGAACTTTTCCTCATCAGAAAAAATCAGCTTTAAAAGAAATTTAACAACAGCGACTTACTTACCTTTCTCTAGTTGGTTTGTAAATTCCTTTTACCGAATGCAAGTGGACCAGGTTTGGGGAGTGATAATAACCTTGGCACAGAAATCAGCTTTTGACGAGTAATTCTGTGAGAATCCTTTAAGAGCCTACTTATGGTTGATTTCGACACATTTACCTTACATTCATCGATTATTTGATAGACACTCTGCATTGAGTTGCTGGCACAGTTGATTATTTTACATCTGTCGCGATCAGAATGTTTTTTTTCAGGCCTCCTGTTTTGTGTTTACCGTTAGCACTCGGATTATTTGCAAAATTTGTGGCAACCATATGTGAACGGTTTACTTTTCTAAAAATTTCCCGAAAACTTTTTTTTTTAAATAAGCTGAAATTTGCTCTTTCTCAAAATCACTTAGATATGAACCACGCTTCAATTTATTGCAAATTGATTAAAATTGCATAAAAAACTGAAATAATTTTTTAATTTTTCTTTATAATATTACACAATTTTTCTCTTAAATCAATCAAGAAATCTCTTTAAATAAGAGATCAGTTATAACACTCTTAAAAGCATTTATTAATTTTAAAAAAATGTTTGTAATATTAGAAAAAAATACCAAAAATCATTTGTAATTATAGTTATGCAACGCAGTGTATATATAGATAACGGGTTTTCCAGAAAAGTTACTTTTGTTTCTATGAGTGTACAAAAATCTTTATAAAATATGTTAACAGTACAGAAAAACTCTTAAATTGCACAAAATGATGTCTTTAAATGTTAATGGAATACATCCCTAATCAGTAGTTTATGACCTAGCTTACTACTAACTTCACATTTAAGACAATTGACATACAATGTTTATTTACCCATTCAATTTAATGTTAATTATTCTATTCACATGAGAAGGTTAAACACAATAAAATATAAAAATAAAATAAATAAAAAACCCAAAACATAAGAAATACCAACACAAAAAATGTTGTTTAAAAGTAGTTTTTTTAATAGTTCCCTTTTTAGAGAATTTTTCTTTTAACAAATGTCCTATCCTAAGCCACATTGTAACAAAAAAGTCACAAAAGATTTGTTAAACTATTCAAAGGAATTTAAAAATTTACATAAATTTGCCATAAGCACACACAAATACCCACAACATACACTAATACACATGATCATTTCTTGTTTATAGAAAGGAGACCTTTTATGTGTTTAATACAGTGGACGAAATAATTATAAGTTCACCCATGAAATTGTACATTTTTTCCAAAATATTTGCAATGTTTATAAGTTTTTGCTACCACATAAAAATAACAATAATACCAGCAGATATCAAACCCCTTTCAATACATTTACTGAAGTTTTTGCTGGATTTTTAACAATTTTTAAAAATTATTCATTGCAAACTCATTTTTTTGGGCAAAATATTTTAATTTTTATTTATTTTTTCCTTACTCGCTCATTTAAATCTTCATTGAATAAATTTTAATTACAATTTTGATGAACAGCGTTCTTTTTAAAAAAAAATATGCAATTGGTTCGGTGTTTTTAATACAAAAAATAAATAAATTTTGGAAAACTCAGCGCAAAATTTCTTTTTATGATTGTAGCAGCTGGTTCTGATTTAAAAAGAAATAAAAAAATAAAATTAAAATTTTTGCTTCAGGTTGGTCACGCTTGGAGTGTTGAAGGATGGGCTAAGCTCGCCGGATTGGGAGGGTCCTTTACCATACTGAAACCTAAAGCAAACTACAAGAGAATAAAAATTATCTAACTCCAAGACTGCAAAAAAACATACTAATGGCAAAACAAAAATCTACTAACGTTTACTGTAAAAAAAATTGTAAATATATACATATATATATCGTTCTACTTGACGACAGATGTTCTTATCGCCTGGGACACTTATATACTTATTCCCAACCCTGCAACACATAAATGACCTGTGTCCTAATAATGAATTTTTTTAGTCATTTCCCTTAATTTTAAAATCTAGTATTTCATATCTACATTACCTTATTTGTCTGGTGATCTAACATTCCCGATTAAACCTTACTTTTCCATTTTAAAACTTTAACAATTCATTTATTATAAAAAAATTTATAGTCTTGACGAGGCAGTCAAAAAAAATAATTAAAAATAATTACACTTTTTTATAAGTAGGAGAGATATTACTAATATAACCGAAAATATCATACGATTGTATAAAATTAAAGTAAACAACTTATTTTGTTTCGCAAAATTTGCTAATTCGAATGCATGTTTGTGTTCAACTTACAGTTTATGATCCTTTTCCTTTAAAGGAAAACGATGATCTAAAACAACCAATTTTTTTAAAGACGTTGGCAACTCTTTCAACTTCGTGTCGGCCGATGAATTAAGCTTAATGCATGTGCTTCATTCTGTAAAGGTTGATAATAAATTTCATTAGATTTGGTTTAAAAAAAAAACTATAAATCATAAACAGTGGGATGTAAACTCTTTACATTTGGGTTTCATTAAAAAAAATTCAACATTATAGTATCATAGATACACAAAAAAAAACCTTGCTATGTAAAGAATTTACATAATAAATTCTAACATGCTAATAAATATTACTATTTCTAATTAATTAACTTTAACAATTAAAAATTACTTTTCTTATAAATTATAAATAATAACTTCATTAAGGCCAAATATATCGCATGATATATTTTAACTTGAATTATCCAGCTTTCATTAAGTTGTTTAATGCTGGTTTATCACTTTAATGGTTTAATAAAAAAAATTATCGTAATTAACGTAACACGAGATTGATTTCTTTAACGATAGATTTAAATATTAATATTTAAGTTTATAATTACATTAAAATATCGTAATTAATTTATAGAAATCAAATTTAACTAAGAGCTTTAAGTTTTGGAATTCATATTTGAGTTAAAATTATTATTAAATGTTAAGTTTGTTATAATTTTTATTAAAAATAAAAATTATGTTTTTTTTTTTTCGACCTTTAATTGTGCAATGAAAATGAAAATTATTCAAGTTCGAGGCCATACTCTATATTTCTTCATTAGGATATTGTCCTAACAAATAATCTATAGAGTTTTTTGTTTTCAAATTTATTATTTGACCCTTTCAGGAATGTGTTGATAGATCTATTTCGGGAATTTTCTAGGTTCCCATCATCAGAACACGTTTTGAAAGCGGTAATAATCCCATGCCAAACATCAACCATACATATGAACTAGTTTACTCACTACATGAGAACTAATATACATATGAGTTTGAAGTTAAAGATTATAACCATTGATCAAAAAATAAATTGAAAACTTGTTTGATGTGGTTTGTTTACAAACTAAACAAAATATAAAAAGAGGAGAGAAACAAAAAAACGTGTATTGAATATTCACCAGAGGTGGATCTTGCACATCAAACAAGTTTTCAATTTATTTTTTGATCAATGGTTATAATCTTTAACTTCAAACTCATATGTATATTAGTTCTCATGTAGTGAGTAAACTAGTTCATATGTATGGTTGATGTTTGGCATGGGATTATTACCGCTTTCAAAACGTGTTCTGATAATGGGAACCTAGAAAATTCCCGAAATAGATCTATCAACACATTCCTGAAAGGGTCAAATAATAAATTTGAAAACAAAAAACTCTATAGATTATTTGTTAGGACAATATCCTAATGAAGAAATATAGAGTATGGCCTCGAACTTGAATAATTTTCATTTTCATTAAATGTTAAGTTTAAAATTATATAAAAAAAAATTATACCATACTCTGGAGAAATATTGTTGCACTTAGTCTGGGATTGACAATTAAAGAGAACTTCAAGAATCCAATTCAGTGTTAATGTTGTTTAAAATAAGCAAGCAAGCAAAGTTCGGTTGACAACGTAGTGTTTTTTTTTTCTTTTTTTTTTTTTTTTTTTTGACTACGTCACGGTTTGATACAACAAATTACTATATTTATTTGTAGCATTAGGGGGGATCGGAACTCCAATATGATTATGGCAATAAGGTTATGCTTCGGAAATAATTTTGTGACAAAATCTTGATTATGATTTAATTAAAAATTCTAGGTTTCTCCTGTTGTAAATTGAAAAAAATATACGCCAAAATAAATTATTTAGATATGATCATTTGCCAAAGGATTTTGATAAGTTAAAGGAAACTTTTTGCTTTTAATAGATGTCAATCTATGATCCGAAAACGTATGTGGTATGATGTTCGCAACTTTTGTTTCCAATTACTACGTTATTCGCCGATGAACAAAATTGATGGTAAAAGTGTCGATGGAATATGCCAATCCAATTTGATGATTTGAATACAATTCAATATGTACTGGCCGTTTACAGTTGACACCTTCGTATTATAAAAGACGTGATACTCTCGTGGGCAATCGGCCCTGACTCCAATCCCTTTGCACAATCTCACTTAACAATATGCCAATGAAAAGTACTACACTCGATTGTCTTAAAAAATTTTAAGAGCTTATAATTTTTTTATTTTTTTTTTTGTTTTGAAAGAAAAACTTTAAAATCTCGGATTGCCAAAAAAAATTAGAATTTTCACGTTGATTGCCAAACCAAAAAAGAACTTTACCGGAAATATTGGCCAGAAATATTGACATTTCGCCCTGTCAAATGTATGCAGTGCATTTCAAAGTACATATAAAACTAGATCCAATCAATTCACAATAGAAATAAAATAAAGTCTTTCCAGTCTTAGTAATTTAGCTTTCATCATGTGGTAGGGTATTAAAAGAAACAATTTAAAAGAGAATACACTATGAAATGTCTTATGTAAAAAAAATGAATTTAATATGCAATGCTTTGAAATACTGCCAATAATTAAAAATATCTCACATAATTCTGACTTGCTATACAGGTTTAAGAAGAGCTTTTCGGCTGTACCATTACTTGCTCTTAAACAAATCAGAGTTTTAAAACAATTCAATATTCCACACATTATCTCATACTACAAAATCTGTAACATGATTTCATATATATAAGTAATAAATATTTTCTTTCAAATTAGGAAGAAATAATGCGAAAACATTTATGCTATGGCATGACAATTTTCATACATTTAGGCCTCAACGCCACATTTTTGACGCAAATCGATCATAATTAATGTCCGACCGAACAGTTCGGCCAGAAAATGCATTTGGTCTGTATTCGCTATTTTAAAGCATTACGGACAAATTTGACGAATGGAAAAATGTTTTTTGGTCTGATTACATGCGATTTTGAGTGTAAAATTTAAAGAAAAGTCCGTAGTTAAGCAATGAATTCACTGTTCAGCCTCGTAAAGTTCGACCAAATTGAAAAATTTTATACACAAAATCGAATTAAATCGGCTTACCGAACTGTTCGGTCGGTCACTAATCGCAATGTGAAATGGTTAATTATTTTTTTTTTCTTAATTTTAGTCCAGATTCATCTGAAACCGTATTTCAAATATGACAATGCTTTAGAGAGGAAAATTTTAAAATTTCTTTTATTGGTGAATCTTCGTTGACCCAAAATTGCCCGAAGGGGCAGATCTTAATGAACTTTGGATATGTTGAAGAGAATACAAATTTAAGAGACCCGTGTTTTTTTTTTAGATGCCCAATCTCATGTTGCTGAGTGGAGTCAAAAATGATCACATTCTACGTTTTTTTCGGTTTATTTTAAAAGTAACTGCATAAATTTTGCATCAAATAAAAGGTTTTCTGAAGACACATTCACTGGTGTATAAATTATGGCCAGAGAAATTCAATTATTTTTTATTATTAAAAAAATGTATTTGAGTAACATTAAATCTGGCTTTTTATTAAGGAATTTTATTTGTATTAAGCCAAAAATAATGATTAACAATGCCTATTTAATTTAATCGAGGAGGTGTCTAAGGTCTTTTCGATATTCGAACCGGTTGGTTTTTATTCGACTTTTCCCGAAGAGCATTTTTCATTTATATTTAAAATAATTCAAAAATGTGGCCACTATAGAGGCAATATGGGTACGAAAATTTTTGTTTTCTTGAGTAATTTAACCCAGCTAATAAATAAATCTAGTTTTCGTACACAAGATACAAGACAAGTTTTCATACAAAAAACAAATGAATTTTTAACCTCACTTATAACCATTAAACGTGAGATTGGACAGCTAAAAAGAAATACGTCTGTTTTTTTACCCTTTACAACATATCAAAAGTTCTTTAAAATATGCGAGTTCGGGTCGGGATACCTCGCTTTTTAGTTAGATTTTTACATGAAGAAGAAGAAGATAACATTTTTATTGAAAATGGTTATGCTACAGTTTCGTCCCGTCCTAGGACTCGTCAGTGGTTAATTTATATGTCAATTGAACCAAGTATTTTATATTGTTAAATTGATCTATATGAAAAATGTTTAACTTTGTGTCGTAGTGAGTTTGAAACCCACACCCATACGTCAGGCTATGACTCATAGCAACACCTCTTAGCGAATTGAGGCACGTTCGACATAACGATGATTGCTTACAAGTGGAGTTATGTCAATCACATCATTCACAATGTATTGTTTTATTCAGAATAGACATAGTTAGCTAATGCCTATGAACAATATATTTTTCAACTAGAATGCTTACTCTTTTTAATCCCATTGTTATCTCTTTTTCACAAGTACATATCACATTATGATGCGCTTTATTCACATTTTTGTTATCAATAGAATATAATATTTTTGATTTGGGTGGAATTTTTATGCTTATGGACATTAAAACGAAGCTTCTTGGATAAAGCCAATTCCATAATTCTTCATCCTTACAAAGAAGTTCATCTAAGCCAAGTAAAATTTGGTACACTAATTGGACGACTCTTGGATTCTTAACTGGTTCTAAATTTAACAAGAAAGTTATTATCGAGACTATACAGTTCAGCATATGATGAATTTTCGTTGCAGAGTCAGCTTCAAAGTCCACAAAGTAGATTAAAAGTAGAACCAACGCACATTGTTTTTTCCACCATTGAAACATAAATAAAATGGTTGAATACTACTCAAATGGTTTTACTGTTAAAATTACTTTTAGTGTTGAATTTTTCACAATTATCTTGTTTTTTGTATCAAAAAACATCGATTTACTATTATTTTTTAATAAAGTGCATAATTTTTTAAAAAAAGTACGCTGCGCATGAAAATTCCACTTTAAATGAATCAAATGAAGTGGCTACATACGCCAGTGAGGAAAAGGTAAAAAAACAATTAAAATCTTTTGCCAAAAAACTTATATTTATTTCGCTACCAAAAAAACGTAAAACTGAGATTAACATCGCTAAACTTAAATTTATTTCACTGGCAAAAAATTAAAATTTGTTAAAAATGCAGTAAAAACTGTAGCAAATGGTTCAAATTGGGATTAGTGGCGTCTGGCAATATTGTTATTCTTATGTGGTAGCAAAAAATTTTAAATATTCCATATATTTTTGATAAAAATCGAAATTTCATGGGTGAACTTATGATTATTTCGTTCACTGTAGTTAGAATTGTATGTCTACAGGATATTTGTATTCAAACTTTTGTGTTATATTTGTTGTTTTTAAATTGGTTTAAATCAGTTGCATATTGCTAAATACTACTACAATGTTGTTCATTTATTTGGTTATTTTTAAAGTTTTCTTTTTAAGTAAATAAGCAATACTATAAATAATATTTTTTTTATTACCAAATTTTGATATAATCTTTATTAAAAAGTTTTAAAAAAAAATTTTCGACCTTTAATTGTGCAATGAAAATGAAATGGGCATACCCTATAATTCTTTATTAGGATATTGTCCTTACAAATAATCTATAGAGTTTTTGTTTTAGGAACCTGGAAAATTCCTGAAATAGATCTATCAACACATTCCTGAAAGTGGTCAATTAATAAATTTGTAAACAAAAACTCTTTACACTATTTGTGGGGACAATATCCTAATATGGAAATATAGAATATGGCATCGAACTTGAATAATTTTCGTTTTCATTGCACAATTAATCATTTACATAATCCAGCCCTTAATGCATTATATCAAAGAGTTTAGAAAATAAAGAGACTGCAATAATCTCACTTACTGAGAAAAAAATATATAACTTGTATCTGAAAATTGGAAAATGAATATTTTTTCGCGACTTTAAACTGATAAATTTACTTTTTTTAATGTTGTTGCTGATAGCTTGCGACATATTTGTTATGATCTGAGAAACAATTTTTTAAATATATGGCCTGTTTTTGTATGACGTGTCACCTAAAAAATTCGTCTAAACGAGTGATAAAAATGACTTTGGGGGTTCGGTATCACGAATGTCACTTTGCAATGCGTGAAAACGTAAGAGTTGTCATTTTCGTTCTCTTTTTTCGGTTTCTATATTGCGATTTGAAATGTCATAAACGTCAAAAACAGACGTTCACAAAAAAGCATTTGTCATGTAAACGTTCGTCCGAAAAAAAATTTCATTTAACTAAAAAGTTTAATAAAAACATAATTATGAGCAGCGAAAATAACAAAAAAAAAGGTGAATATGCAATTTGTACACAAAAAAAGTTGTTTTTATTTGTTTTGTTTGAAAATGTTAGCCTAAAGAATCCCATAGCAATTGACCCGAACATTTTTATTTGTGAATTTGTTTCTTTTTTTATTACACAAATTTAATTTTTAGAACACTTTAATTATTTTAAAATGAATACAATATTTTTCCAAACAAATAACAGCTGTTTTTGTTTATATTTCATTTACACTGTTGGGTTGCCATCTACCAACAAAAAATTTGTTATTTTTATATGAGAAAAGCTAACAAAAACCGAAAAACAATATCATGGCAATCTCTACTGTTTGACATAACATAAAGCTTTACGTACTCAAACGTAAGTCAGACGAACGAATTATAAAAACTCATTTCCTTACGTATTCGTTCAGGTGCCACACGTTCGTCTGAAATTATACACGTATTGTAAAAACAAGCCGTTAGCTTTGGTTTTCCCTAAAAACTGCATGTTTGCTGTTTGCAGGCACAAGATGTTAACAGATGGTGAGAACATTGCATAGCCATTGGTTGTATGACTAATTAAAGTTCCTAATAACACTACTCAACGTCCAGAAAAGTCTGACTTAGAAACACATATTTTATAATAGACTTATGTACGCTGAATCCAAATCTGGAAGACTTCGTTTTTCTCATTTGCAGTTTTTTTAAATATCGCGGTTTTTATATTTATATCAAACAGTCAGTCCATTTATTTTAAAGACTAGTGTATTCTTTGTTAAAAATAACAGAATTTAACTCAATATCTCCAGTTTCTATGTCCTGTTAAAATTTTACAAAACACAAAATTTAAATTTTATATAAAAACAATGACAGTAGAAATTACAGGACGCTGTAAAAAGAATACAAAATAAATAAAGTCCATGTTTCTTTTATATCCGCTTTAGGGTTATATAGTTGCAACAAAAAGTCAAGTTTTAGACTTTTCGAGTTTTGTAGAAATTATGAAAGTTCACTTTTCTGTTATCGTTTTTTCAGAAGTCGACTTTTAGACTTTTTTCTAAATAAAAGTCGACTTTTTGTATGAACATATTTAATTTGCGAAAAAAACGTATCTTTTATATTGTTTTGGGATTAATTAATTGGCATTTTAATGTAGAATTTATGTTTTATTGGTAAAAACTTTAAAACTTACATAAATTTTAAGACAATATTCCAAAAAAATGCTTTTAGGCATTTGTTCACATTTCACTAAAAATTGGAAAAATGCCGTTTTTCAAAAAAACCCCAAAAAGTAAAATTTTATGTTAGCGAAGAAATAAGTTTTGGACTTTAAGTCTAATTTCATAAAGCAGTCTAAAATCATTTAAACCAGTCCATATTTAATGAAATTCAAAGTTTGGAATGAATTTTTACCCTAAAGGTTTTCTACTTTAGTGTACTGATTTTCTACTCACAGTGTACCGAAATGGGTGACTACACATTTTATTTTTCAAAAGCCTTACTGCTCCTTTACAATTGGGAACATTTTGTCCAAATTAGACTTTGTAGCTTTGCCCTCATTTTGGGCTTTTTTCGCTTACTTTTAGTTTTTATATCATATTTAACGGTTTCGTTGGCAACACTGGCTTTATGTTTGTCTATTTACTTTTCTTTATTATTTATTTATAAGCTACACATATATGAAAATAAAATGGTCGAAAGCAAAAGTCCACTTTTCGACATTTTCATTAGAACAAAGTCGTCTTTTCGACTTTTTCATCAGAAGAAATTTGCCTGCCACAAAGACGAAAAAGTCGATTGGTCGATTTATAGAACCCTAGTCCGTTTTGTAAAGTTCAAACTGTATGGTATTAAAATGTTTTTACTTTGATTTTATAAGGTAAGCTTAGTTTTTATTTATATATTTAGCGCTGTCCTTTTAAGTTTGTATCCTGCATGCATTATGAATCAAAGATTTATTATAAACATCCTTTAGAGGAAAAGGAAAATAAAGAAAAAAAATATAAAAACCGATTCATAAGATTTTGTATTTTAATCAGAATATTTATTTTAGAAAATATGTAAAGATTACACTAGAGAACACGCAAAAAATGTGTCAGTTACTGCATAGCAGTTATATGTGTTTTAATCGGTAGTTGTATTGAACTGGAATCAAAGTTTTTTTATTGTGATTGCTGTGTTTTTCGCAATGTTTGGTCTTTCAGTACTAGGCCGTTTTTAATTTCGGGATTCTTAAAAAAGTCCTCAAATTTTCATTTTGATATTGTTATAATATAAATTTTTTTTTTGTAAAAACACAAATATTATTCGTAAAGGTAAATAGGCTGGTCCCAGGTTATGCGCAGGACATGTTTCAAGGTGGTATGGACCGGCTCACAATGGTCAATTTTGGGCATTTTCGCATCAGAAATCTGTAACTTTTTTGTTTGATGAGATAGAATTCTGAAATTTGGACTAAGTCATCTTAAATATATTTGACAGTAAATGTGTAAATAATAAAGCGTTCACTAAAAGGATTATGTAAATATATATAATTAAACTTGAGTTTTATTTCCTTTTCATAGTTATTACTTGCACTTGTATTTACAACAAAAAGTTTTGTATTTACAGAAACTGAAATTAATAATTCATGACATGAGCATTATTATAAACTAATAACAGTATTTTATTGCATAAAAAATTATCTTCAAAAGGGAAAAACCATAACGGCGAATATTATACTAACTTATTGGACCGATTTAATGAGGATTAAAAAAAAACGCCCCACATGGCCACGAAATGCCTATTTTATGGACCTCAAAAAATTCCAATTTTTTGGAAGGGGTGCAAAAATTGGAGAAACGTTCGACCAAGTGTATTGAGCTAAAAGGAGATTATGTTGAAAAATATATTTTTGTTTTTTGCAAAAAACTGGTTTTGGCGCATATGCTGTGGCAGTGAAGAAAATTTAATAGCTAACTTCACACAAGATTTGTATTTAAATAAAAAATAATGGAACTTTGATATCTGATGCTTTTAATTGTATATGATAATGACTAGAGAAAAAACAAACACACTATAAATAGAAATCGTTTGTGGTAAATTTCATTCTAACTTAACACACAGAGTAATGTGAGATTTAACATTACCCAATTTCTTTAACGTGTGAGTTAAATAGAAGATATTTACGATTAACACTAAATGGCACGAAGAATGTTGATGAAGACCGTAGTGGGTCAGAAAATGTATTCCATTCATGCTAGTGTCTAATAACTTTTTCTGTGTTTTTTTCTAATAGTCAAAGTAAATTATCATATAAAAATTATAATTTTTTTGTTAATTTAGAGAAAAACTTGTCATGATCTAAAACCGAACAAATAAAATCTCACACATAAACCTATAGATCAACGATAAAATTCTCTATAAAATCATATTTTCATTTGAGGAATTACTTTCTAGTTTTGAACTTTTTGTTCAAAAGTAATGGTAAATTTTGTAAAATTTGTTTTGCATATTTTAAAATTAATAAAACAGTTAATAGCTTAAAGGCAAAAAATTCTGTTGTAACTACAGTACATGTAAATTTTGTCTTCTTGCCAATTAACACCGATAAAGTGACAAAAAATAAAATAACGAAAAATAAAACGCAAGTATATTTTTTTATTTATAACTAAACAAAAGCTTCTTGCTTTATTAAAAATGATTCTTATGCTTACTTATTAAATGAAATAAAAGGAGTAATTCAACGTTAGCTAAACTGATTTACATTGTACATAAGATAAGCATGGCGCCACAAAAAGTGCCAATGAAAAACAAGTTCTGGGAGAACTTATATAAATAAAATTTAAAAATATATAAAAAAAACAAATTAAGGAAAAATTATCATTGAAAAGATACTAATTTTGAAGAGTTAACTTTATCCCTTTTCTTACCTGTTGGAGTGGGTTCTACGACTTGAAAAGGGACCACACTTAGAACACCATGTATGTAAAGACCACTGCAAATGTAGTTCAAAACAAATGAAATTTCAGTTAGTCTCCTTGCAGGAAGAAGAAGAAGAAAAAATTTTTATTGAAAAATTTTACGAACACAAGGGATACACCAGACTGCCGCAGTTTCGTCCCTCTCCTGGGACTCGTCAGTGGTTAATTTATGTGTCAATTGAACAAAGTATTTTATATTGTTAATTTGCTCTATATGAAAAACTTTTTTTTTTTTGTTTTACTTTTTTGGTGTTGTACTGGGATTCAAACTCACTGCCTTAGCATCAAGCTATGCATCGTAATATCACCTCTTAACGAGTTGAGCCATGGTCGACACAGCGATGACTGTGGCTAAGAGGAGTTTTGTCACACTACGTACACACAAGTATTGTTTCGATCAGAAGAGACAGAATTAACTAATACCAATGCACAATTAATTTCTCAACTAGAATGCTTCCCTGCTTCCCGTTATGGGAAAACTATTTGAAAAGTTATTTTCAAAAAGATTAAAACAAATCATCGCATATAAAAACGTAATACCCTCTCATCAATTTGGCTTCAGAGAAAAGCACTCTACAATAGACCAAGTGCACCGAATAGTTCATACCATAGAGGAAGCTCTGGAACAAAAAAGTCTGTGCAGACATCTTTTTAGACGTAGCTCAGGCATTTGATAAGGTATGGCACAAAGGTCTTATATATAAAATAAAAACTCAATTACCAATTCAGTATACATCCCTTTTGGAATCATACATGACCGAACGTTATTTTAGAGTAAAGCATAAACAATGCTACTCAGATATTAAAAAAATAGAAGCTGGCGTACCTCAAGGTAGTATCCTTGGTCCAATTCTATGCTTACTGTATATTTAGATATACCCGTACCAAAAAACAGCAAAATAGCTACTTTTGCTGATGACACGTGCATCTTAGCTATTGGTAATAACGAAACCGAATCTATCTCAAAACTACAGATCTCAGTTGATGAAATTGTAGAATGGACAGACACTTGGAGAGTCAGCCTAAATGAAAGTAAGTCAACGCGTGTTGACTTTACCAACAAAGTAATTAGACATAAACCAATTAATATTTCAAGTTTAGCTGTAACTTATGCTAACAGTGCAAAATATCTGGGTCTGACGCTGGATTCTAAGCTTACATGGAAAGATCACATCAGAGTTAAACACACTGAGCTAAACTTAAAACAGAAAAAGCTAACATGGCTGATTGGAAGAAATTCTATACTCTCAATTGAAAACAAGCTTCTGATATAAAATCAAGTACTAAAACCTGGCTGGACATACGGTGTCCAGTTATGGGGATGTGCTTCCAAAACTAATATTGATATTATTCAACGTTTTCAAAACAAAATCGCTAGAAATATGGTTAATGCGCGCTGGTATATAAGGAACGACGATTTGCATAGAGATCTTGGAATAACAAAGTAGTGGTGCAAATAAACTTGCACCATTGTGAAGCAGCGTCAGCCGAACTAGCAATCTTCCTCATCAAAAATCAGGCGGACGTGGCCCTTATCCAGGAACCTTGGATTAATAAAAATAAGGTTTGTGGACTAAGGGTCACGGGATACACATTATTTGTTCCGTCTACAGAGGACAAGGTAAGAACGTGTATATTAGCGAAGAATGAATTGAATCTAATCATGTCTCATTCTTTCAGATGCGGTGACTTGACCGTCGTAAATGGAGAAGCCAAAGGTAAGAGAACTCTTACACTTGCTTCGGTGTACATGCCGTACGAAGCAGTAGACCCGCCTGGAACAGAGGTGAGAGAACTGACGGCATGTGCAAGAAGGATGGGTGCTATCCTTATTTTGCGATGCGATGCCAATGCACATCACAACCAATGGGGGAGCGCAGATATCAATAAAAGGGGTGAGTTAATGTTTAATTTTATAACTACCAACAATCTTATTATTTGTAATAGGGGCAATATGCCGACATTCAGAAACAGAGATAGGCAGGCAGTGATAGATTTAACATTAGTGAACCGCGATGAGCAACTTGTTGCGGACTGGAGGGTGGCATCGGACTGTACTTTTTCAGACCATAGTCGTATTACCTTCACAGTGAACATTGACTCATCCAGGGGAGTTCCGTTTAGGAACCCCAGGGGTACGAAATGGGACTCCTTCAAAGAAGGAGTGCGTATTGGGTTGGAGCAAGAGGCCCTTGGCGATTTGCTGCCGACTGATTTGGAAGGTGCGGTGAACAGGTTCACTCACCTTCTAAATGAGAGCTATGAGCTATCGTGTCCGGTTACATTTCCGGGTAGGCGCAAACAGCCCAAATGGTGGACCAAGGAACTTCAGGTTCATAGGTCGACGGTAAGGAGGCTGTTTAATAGGGCCAAACTCACGGGAGCACAGAGTGATTGGAACACCCACAGGGTGCAATTCAACAAGTACAAGGCGGATCTAAAAAGGGCAAAGAGGCTCTCATGGAGGCAGTTCTGTGATTCCATCGAGAATGTCAACGAGCTGTATAGATTCCGACGGATTTTATCCAAGGACCCTAAAGGCCTTGGGTATATCCAAAAGAATGACGGCTCATGGACTGAGTCCAGCTCTGAGACCCTAACCTTGCTTATGGAGGCGCACTTCCACGGGTGTTTGGAAATTGGATGTATGGACGATTGTCAAGGGGACGGAATGTCTGTGACATTGGACAATACGTCCGACCTCATCGAGGAAATAGTCACAAGGGAGAAGCTAGGATGGGCGGTCAATACCTTCGACCCATATAAATCACCGGGTCCGGACGGTATTTTTCCGGCTATGCTCTGCAACATCCCGGACGATGCACTATTTCTGCTGGAGAGCATATACAGGAAATGCCTTAGTGGCGGGCATCTGCCTAGGGGGTGGAGAGAGGTCAGGGTAATTTTTATAACCAAGGCTGGTAGGGCGGGCCACTCGAAACCGGGAGATTACAGACCTATCAGTCTGTCTTCATTTTTGCTGAAGACACTTGAGAGACTGATAGATCTGTATCTTAGAAGTAAAATTGATACCCATCTCATCAGCAACGCTCAACACGCTTACCTGAAAGGTAAATCAGTTGAGAGTGCGCTTCACGAGGTGGTGGGCTACATTGAGCACGGCCTGAGATACAAGGAGTATACTCTTGCTGCGTTTCTGGATATAGAAGGGGCCTTTAACAACATTAGGATCGAGGCCATTAGGGATTCGCTGGTGGGGCTGGGTGTTAGGGGCTTTCTGGTTGAGTGGATAGTCCGTATGCTTAGCAGCAGGATCATCAACTCGAGCCTGGGGGATCATAACGTAAGGAGAAGGGTTACCAGAGGGACGCCTCAGGGGGGAGTTTTATCTCCTCTTCTGTGGCTGCTAGCGGTTAACGGAATTCTCAGGACATTTGACTCCAGGGGAGGGAAAGTCGTTGCCTACGCGGATGACATAGTACTGCTGGTCAGGGGGAAATTTTTGCCCACGATCAGCGAGATTATGCAGGTGAGGCTGGGCGAGCTCTCGGCATGGGCGAAAGATAGGGGACTGGGGGTAAACCACAATAAGACTGAACTGGTGCTTTTTACCAGGAAATATAAAATAGAGGAGTTTAGGAGGCCAGTGTTAGATGGTGTCGAGTTGCCTCTATCGGACTGTGCGAAGTATTTGGGGTGCTTCCTAGACAGCAAATTGTCTTGGAAGAGAAATACTCAGGAAAGGATGAAGAGAGGCCTCAATGCCTACTACACATGCAGAAACTCCATCGGTAAGAATTGGGGACTAAGACCGGATATGGTAAACTGGATTTACACGTCGGTAGTTAGACCTATTCTCACTAATGGATGTACTGTCTGGTGGGATGCATTGAGAGTGGATAGCTGTAGGAAGTTGCTCAACAAGGCCCAAAGGAGTGCCTCTCTTGGTATCACAGGTGCGAGGAGAAGTACTTCACAGGCAGCGTTGGATATCATACTGCATCTATCCCCAATTGAACATTATGTGAGGAGTGTGGCTGCTAGGAACTTATTTAGGCTCTACGAGTCTGCACTGGTAAGACCTAGGAGAGATGACCACACAAAAATATTGTACGAAGTAGGACTGCTTGATCATGGTAGTAGTCTCGAGGGAATATCGGATCATATGATATTGACCTTAGACTTCGGTGGAACACCTCCGGTGGACTTCCCGATTAGGGAGGTCTGGCGTGGATCCAATGTGCTGTTTGAGGGGTGGGCAGTATTCACGGACGGATCCAAAATGGACACGGGCACGGGTGCCGGTGTTTATATTGCTGGCACTGACGTGAAAAGATCATACAGACTCCCAGATGAGTGCAGTGTCTTCCAAGCGGAGATCCTGGCGATCTGGAGGGCGACGGAAGTGATACTGGGACACATCGTTGGGGGATCTAGGGTGACAATCTATGTCGACAGTCAGGCGGCACTCAAAGCACTGACAAACTACACGGTGCGCTCGCGCCTGGTCGCACGGTGTAGGTGTGCTCTGAGGGAGCTCATGGAGGCATTCACGGTGAGGCTGTGTTGGGTACCCGGACACTGCAAGGTGGATGGCAATGAGTTGGCGGACGAACTTGCGAGGGAGGGTTCAAATCTGGACTTGGCGGTAAGAGACGGGGGGGTAAAGCCCCCTTTATGTTACTACTTTGAGGTTATACGGAAGGGATTCCGCGAAACCGTTAACCAATCATGGAGGAACAGAATGGACTGCAGGGTGTCTAGGGCGTTATGGCCCGCTTTGGACGCAGGGGCAACCAAGGTTCTTCTGGGACTGGACAGGGAAGGTCTCAGGACCCTTACGGGGTTCCTGACCGGTCATTGTGCTGTCAGGGCTTTCACAAGCAGATGGGACAGGGACATACCGGATTTTTGCAGGCTGTGCGAGGACGTTGAGGAACTGGAGACGGTTGAGCATATAATGTGCCACTGTCCTAGGTTACAGGGTCTCAGACAGAAATGGCTAGGAGATAGATTTCACGACGAACTCGGGTGTGTCGCTGGATACAATCCAGTTGATTTACTGAGATTTGTCAGGGAGATAGAACGGCTGTTTCTAGTAAGGGGACGTTAGGATCCGGTTTCTGGGGAGTAAATATATACTTTCTAACTTTCTTTATTTTTATCTTTCAAGCTATGTTTTCTGTCTATTTCTACTCTTTCTCACCGTTTTTTCTCTGAAGGGATTCACAATGGACCGTATTGGTCTCCGAGTGGAGTTGTGCCCTTGGGTACATAACCCTTCCTAACCTAACCTATCCGAGGTAATTCAACAATCAGCATCCAAACATGCAAGTAGACTGCAACATCACAGCAACGAAGAAGCTTCCATTCTTATCAATGAAGATATATATTCAAGACGTTTAAAGAGAAAAAAAAACCTCAAGACTTAGTGTCTAATAATTTGTAAATCTTATCTGAATGAAAAATATTACTTGTTAGTGTAAACTAGGTGTAATTTTATGAAATGTTGACTAAAATAAAGTATTAATATCATTTCAATAAAAAAAAAAAAAACTAGAATGTTTCTTCTTCTTAATCCTATCTCTCTTTCAGAAGTAATTATTTCACTTCTGCTTTAAAAATATATATTTGTTTGGGTTGTAATACAGTTTCTTTTATTTTTAATGTCAGTCATTTAAATAACAAATTATATTTTTTACTAACCTTGTAGTTCATTTAAAAAAAACAAACCACATCAAATGACTGTTTTATGATTTTACATTAATTGTTTACATTCGTTTTTTGTTATTAAAAAAATGTTTTTTTATTTTTTACAAGCATATGTGGTTCATTTTTACTGCAATTGTGGTTGATTTTTTGTACTGTTCAAAAAACGAATCACAAATGTAGTAAAAATGAACTATATATGTAGTAAGAAATATACAAACTTTCAAAAAATAAATAAAAAAAATACTACTATATGAAATGAATGTAAAATTATGATGTGGTGTGTTTTTTTAAATGAACTACATATGTAGTCGAAAATTAATTTTTTTTTTACAAATAACTGTTTTTTCACTTAAAAATATAGATTCTGAATTACAACTCAAACAACTACAAACATTTACAGCAGAAGTTCAATGAGTGCACTTGCATTTCATTAAATTCAACTAACATTGTCATTTGTTTTATATTGCTGATAAAATGAACTACAAATGTAGTAAAAATGAACCACAAATGTAGTAAAATAGAGACTAATGTTTGCTTGTTTTTTTTTTTTAATAAAAACAAAAAAAAAAATTATAAAATTAATGCAAATTCATAGTGCAGTAATTTAATGTGGTTTGTTTTTAAATGTCAAAAATGTAATTTCTTCTACAAATGTTTGCTTTTTCACTTAAAAATAACTGTGTTACTACTCAAACGACTACAAATATTTACAGCCGAAGTTCCCTGCGTGTACATCCAAATTTTGGGTTTGTAAATAATATTCGTGCACATTGAGGTAGCGGGGAGAGCATTCGCAATTGGATATTTAAATTACAAGTGTCAATTGTTTTCTAATTCTTTCTTGGTGTTTTTTTTTTATAAATAACCTTTTTATAACTGTTTAGAATAAGGTGAAATTCGGGTGTGGCATAAGTGGCGATTTATCCTACTTATACCCTACATCTTATATTTCCTTGCCGTAGATTTCTAAAATATATTAATTTTAATACTTAAACATACAAAATTATATATTATATATCATGATCCGTCAGCAGTTGAGATGTTCTTTATTTTAAAACATTTTCTTAACCACAAATTTTAATTAGATTTCATTGTACTATTCATACACATATAAAAAATCTTCTTATTAAGATGCATGATGTGTCTACGTATTGCGTTCTCATTTTTGTTATTTTATTTCTTTTCATTTCCTAGAATTTATTATGTCTTCAACTTACTACATTCATATCTTTGACATACATGTCAAAAAATTTGACTTTGCTTACAGACACAACATTCGTGACATTATTATGCACTCAAGCATTACTAAAATACTTCAGGCGATATATAAATTTTTAAAATTTGTTTATAATTATGAAATTAATCTGGTTCGAAGGACCAAACTAAAAACATAACGTTGATATGAACCTAGAAACCAATAAACTTAAGAATTATTAAAATATCGCCTGAAGATATATAAAGTTTTAAAATTTGTAATGAGAGCAAGATTATTCAAGTTCAAGATCAAAAAGTTCAAGATTTAAATTTTGTTTATATCTATGAAATTAATCCGGTTCGAAGGACCGAACAAAAAAAACATAACGTAGATCTGATCCTAGAAACCCATAAACTTAACAATAAATTTGATCCTTCGTACCGTCAATGAATTTGCAACATTTTTTTTTTTTAACTTTCAATAATCTATATCAAGACTTTTTGTTTAATCAAAGTGCAGAATAAATTACAAATTCTCTTTTCAAGTTTGGGAACAGCAACTGTCGGTTTGTGAATTCATTCTTCAAATGATGATTTTTTGTGAATGAAGTTTTCTAAATTCTTGCAGTGGTAATAGAGAAATATATGCAGTAAACATTTTATTCGGTGCCTTATTTCTTAATCATAAAAAAGTAACATAATTGCAATAACGTTTGGTAAATTAAATATATGATTTAGCTAAGGGTGGGGCTTGGGATAAAGGATGAAAATAAAAAATATGTACTTGTTAATAGTATTCTACATGAAAAATATACATAGTTCAGTTAAAGTTTTTTACTTCCATTGATTGTAAATAATAGAATTTGTAGTACAACTACATGAAAAAGTTATTCAACAATATTAAAAAAAAGTTTTACGCTTTGATTGAGTAGCTTTTAAGCGCTGTATATTAAAGGGTTACCCATTCATGTTGCTGATGTATTGTGAGGTAAATGTATACTTTAGGTGTATGCAATAAAGTAGTTTATTATAGAAAAAAAAACTTATATTATGAAACTGATTGTTTATGATTTATGTGAATTCAAACACATTATGTATTCTGTTCAGGGAACTTCTGATTCAAATATTTGTAGTTGTTTGTGTTGTACAGTTTCTTTATTTTTAATGTAAATGTCAGTCATTTGTAAAACAAATTTAATTTTTTACTAATCTTGTAGTTCATTTAAAAAAGCAAACCACATCAAATGACTGTTTAATGATTTTACATTCATTTTTTTCAGTCGTTTTTTGTTATTTAAAAAGATAAAAAAAAATAAATGTATGTTTATTTTTTACTAACATGTGTTCATTTTTACTACAATTTTTAGTATCTTTTTGAACAGTAAAAACACATGACAAATGTTAGTTGAATTTAATGAAATGTTAGTCGTTCGTTCTTCAAGTGAAATTTCATTTGTTTTTGACTGCAATTGTTGTCGTCTTTACCCACCAAATATCATAAGTGTAATGTTGTTCATATAACAAACATAATATAATCAATGTCAATAGATTTATTTTATTTGCTCAACTCATTTTTAATAAGGGTATTCATTAGGGCGGGTCGAATAAAAAATCGCTTAACGTACAAGGAAAATGGTATTCTAGGGATCAAAATAAGAAACTTTGCCGAAGGAACCATACCTCTAAAACGAATTCTGATGTCCCGACTTTTGACCCGTAGGGTAAAATTTTGGAAAATCCCACTTTGACCCATTTAGAGTGCCCCAATCGAATCCAACACAATCGAATATTATTTATACATTATCTGCTAGAGCGTCCTCCGGAGACGAAATAGAGACCCTAATCCTAATCTATCCCGAGATTTGTACATTTTGCTATAAAAACACGGCTAAAAAGGCCCTCTTTCAACTTAAATTTTAGCCCCTTAACGGTCACCTAGAATGATGATTTCTGCATTAATCTATTAGCGCGTCTCCCGGAGAAGAAGTAGCGCCCATAATCTTGGAGAGATTCATCCTACTTTCTGAAATATCAAAGTGGGCTTTTTCAAAATTTGACCCTACGGGTCAAAGTCGGCACATCAGAATTTGTTTTAGAGGTATAGTTCCTTCGGCAAAGTTTCTTGTTTTGATCCCTAGAATACGATTTTCCTTGTACGTTGAGCGATTTGTTTGCCTCCCTACAAATCGACGCGCCCTAGTATTCATGTTAGAAATTTTCCTCTTGCTAACATCGAAAATTGCAAAATTGCACTGCTGCTGATGTTTTTTTTATCAATTATGATTACGAAAATGTAAATTTCTGTGTTAGATCTCCAAATTGCTGCACTACCAAATCAAGTTTTATGATAACACATCCACTTCACAATAAACCAGGTAGGATCTACCTTTTTATACCTTCCACATACTGTGATGAGGTTATATATCAGTTTGTGATTCCGTTTGTTACGCATCGTATTATAGGTCTAAGACCCCATACAATATATATATTCTTGGTCATTATTACATTTTAAGACGATTTAGCGATGTCTGTCTGTCTGCCTATTGAAACGCCAAAATTTAATTAAAAATTATTGTCGCTCGACATATTTTTTTTTTGAAGCAATTTAAGACAAAATTTTAAAAACCGATATTTTGTTCTCGGAGCGCCAGCTATCCGATTTTTCTCAAATACGGACCACCTAACTTTAACTTCTGTCTGCCTATTGAAACGCCAAAATTTAATTAAAAATTATTTGTCGCTCGACATATTTTTTTTTTTTGAAGCAATTTAAGACAAAATTTTAAAAACCGATATTTTGTTCTCGGAGCGCCAGCTATCCGATTTTTCTCAAATACGGACCACCTAACTACATCAACAATAATCGCAAGATAAATTGATATAATCGAAAGTTGAACAAATATGACTCACTAATATTCATATAAAGGGTGTCCCAAGAAGAGCGCAATTTTTAAATTTTAAATAAAACACAGATATTTAAAAAAAAATCGTGAAACTTTATTATATCGTAAAGTAGACAGAATGAGGTTATGTATGGAACAATATATCGTGCAGATGGCCGCCGCGGCTTTGCTGGCATGCACGCGATCTTTTAATGAAATTTTCAATGGCCGTTTTGCATGAATGCTGCGGTATTTCGTTAATGCAGCGTCCAATTTCCTCTTTTAAGGCTTGAGTCGTAGTCGGCTTATTCGCGTAAACCATCGACTTCAAAAAACCCCAAAGAAAAAAATCTAGTGGTGTTAAATCGCACGATCTAGGCGGCCAATTCTGATCTCCAAAACGCGAAATAACACGACCGGGAAATGACTGATGCAGCAATTGAATTGAATTGAATTGAAAATGGGTCTCGTCACTGAAGATGATTTTATCGGCAAAATCAGCATTTTCATGTTGTCTCTCCAATACCCAATTAAAGAACTCCCTTCGCTGTCCATGGTCAGCTGGCTCCATTTTTACTAACCTCGTACCTTCTACTAGCAAACAATAACAATTGTTCAAATGTCAAACAATGACACTTCGAATGTTGCCAGATTTAAAAATTGCGTTCTTCTTGGGACACCCTTTATATGCTTTTTCTTTGTAGATAAGGGCATTCATACACTTCCATATATGACTGCCTTTTGCGTCTATGGAATTACATATACTTTCGTATATGTTCATATATGAGACGATATATATAAGTGCAGTTTAGATATATGGATATTTCTATACATTTCCCTATTTGCTCATATGTGCACCAATATATGAACTTTATTAACCTTGTCGTAAGTAAGTAAAAAGGTTTTATTCAAAATTATTAAAACATCCTAAAAAACCCATTCAACAGTGAAAAGCATACTTTCCTTTTTACTATAACAAAAAAACACAAAATAAAATATTTTAAAAAACAAAATCCATCGAATTTGTTAAGGCTTTAGAAAAGTATTCACCCGATTAAAAAAAATAATATGATCCAACAAAGAAATGTATAAAATTGTATATAGCCTTATATCTCACTGAAATACACAGGTATTTTTCTTACTTTTCGAGTAAAGTCCAGTAAAAAAAAAAATGTTCAGTACAAAATTAGAGAGGTTAAGCCTAAATATTTATTCAGTGAAAACTTGTAAGTTCACTGGCGTCAAACTATTACTTTACTCTCTCTTTTCTATATTTTCTTATTGATTATTTCTGTAAACGGACACAAATTTGTACAAATTTTTGTGTTATCAAGAAAAGTTATAAAAATTTTGTAGAGGATATTATGTATTTCAAAACAAAAACTTCAATTTTCCACAACTTCAAAAAAAAAAATGTGTTTTTACACAGGGCAATGCATTGTTTTGTCTAATCACCTGGGCAAACCAGAAATATGCTCTATGATGTTTTTTCTAATGCGTCGTATTGAAAAATGATTAAGACATTTTTCCGTTTCAGAATAATTGACGAATTCTGGCATCGATTTTTGTTAGAGCATATTTTTGCATATATTTATTTTAATAGCATATTTTCGAATATTTTGATCTTAAGAGCATATTTTTAATAAAAAGATCTTATTTTTTTTTAGCATATTTTTGTAGTTTCTAGAACAAACCTGTATTTTAAGAGCATTTTTTTTACTAATTTTGTTTTTCTTTTTTTTTTTTCTTCGAAATTAAAATTTTTTAAGAGCATATTTCTGGTTGCCCTGCTAATCGCATATATTAATTTAATTCCGCCAATCCACTTATATCTTGCCCATCTACTAGCGTATGGTATAACGTATTGTAAGATACACACAGACAAAATTTATCTATTTGCCAACTGAAATTTGGTTACTATTACTCAATTTCGGTTATTTCGAATTTTAGTTGTTTAGTACAACTAAACATTAGTTTTCACAACAAAGTTCAGTTAATTCAACTGAATTTCAGTTCCAACAGCCAAAATATTCAGAAATCGAATGTTAATATCTTTGTACTAACTAAATTTATAAGTTGTTATCAATAAAATGCACTTATCAATTCGGTTGGCACTTTATTTTTCTGTGTGTACAATTAAATATGCCGTTTTACGAAAAATTACAGCGGCAATTAAAAATTATATCGTACTTTACACAATATCATATTTAACTATATTACATTTTACGAAACTGAATCACATTATATATCATTGTATTATATTATTTTTCCTCGGGCTAATAAAATTATAAATCCTTAAGCCTCAAAGTAGGCAATGAATAGAGAGAATAAATTGTAAAGCTAAATTAATAAAAAGCGATTCCAAACAAAATGAACATTAAAATATTATAAAAAAACCCAAACCCAAGCAAAATGTAATAAACATATTTATTTCTACAATTGAAAAAATTTACTTAACAGTATCTACAAAACATGTTTGAAGTATAGGGTAGGCGGTAAAATTAGTTATTCCATAACAAATTTAGCTCATAAAATTATCTCCAAACTCGAATTTTATTAAAAATTCATTAATTAAATATAATTTAATTAATTAATTATAATTTAAAATGCTTAAATAGAAAATTTTCAGTATAAAATACCAAATGAATTTGAAGTTTCCAAACAAAACAAGCACACACGCAAACATACAAATTGACGTAGCATCCCGCCTAGCAATTGGAAGATTGTTTTTTGATAAATCACCAAAACAAGTCTTTTTCGAGTACTTTTGGTGATCAATAACTGATTAATCACTTACACGGTTAAAAAGGGACTCGAAAATGTTTCGCGCTTATGAGTAAAAAGTGCTTGTTTTGAAAAGCAACAACAAATTATATAGCACTCGCAAATCAATCTTCTAGGTGTTTAAAATGTAATTGTTTTTTTCGTTATATAAGATCACAATTTGCTCATCTAGAAGATTGAAAACTGCTTGATCGCAAATAGATAATGCAGGTGTTTTAAATGTGATTAGTTTTGTTTGTTTTGCTATCGTATTTGGAGCAGAGAGATGATTAAACACTGCTTGTTTGTTGTTTTTTTTCTTAAGAATAACGGGATAATTTTTGCGTATTCTTGAGTAAATGTCAACAAGTTGGATATTTGTCTAGTTATAAAAGTTTCATTGAAGTGTAAGCATCCTTTAAATTTCAAATCGATAATATAAATTTGTAATGATTTTTTCTGAATTTCTAATAAAAATTCTGGATTTTATTCATATTTTCTCAACTACAATAGAAAAAGTGTAGTAAATCTTTTTTTTTATTAAATCATTAAATGCACAAATGAAAATGTACAAATTTTATTTTTAAGTTTTTGTTTCCTGTCGAAATGACAATAGTTTTTGTGTTATGTTAGGTGTAGTCTTATATTTGTGTTAATTTAAAAAAATACTTTATGTATTAGTTTTCTATTAAAAATAAATCTTAATTTAAATTGAATATTATTCTTTTATTTCTTTTAAGAAAATAAAAAGTGACTCACAGCTTATTTCGTGTGTTAAACTGTTAAGAACATATTTGTTAATATTTTTAACATTAACTTAAATATTAAGTCCAAATTGGTATTTTTTTAAAGATATATTATTTTTTATTATATTTACAAGAAAAAACTTAAAAAAAAAATCAAATCTTTAAAAAAATGCCCATTTTGAATAAATATTTAAGTTAATGTTAAAAATATAAACAAATATGTTCTCTAAAGTTTAACACACGAAATAAGCTGTGAGTCACTGTATATTTTCAAATGACTAGAAAAAGACTCCGAAACAGACTGATAAGGGACTCAAAAAAGACTCCCAAACAGACTGATAAGTGGCTCTAAAAAGACTCCTTAACATAATGATAAGTGACTCAAAAAAGACTTGTAGCTTATTCGAAGAAGACTCATAGATGACCATAAAACGATTCGAAAAAGACTATAAAATGACCCAAAACTAACAAAAAAAACAGTATCATAAATGAGTCATCAAGAAGAGTCGCGGCTAGGGTACCATTTTCTACCGACAAATGTATCATTTATGATCAGAAAATGAGAGCATATTCCAGCTTTTTAGTCGCGCAGAAGTATCATAAAAGACTCGAATATGATTAAAATTTTCAAAAAATGCTGGGTGGGATTACCAAAAACACACATACCAACGTATCGTTAACACACATTTTTTGTGAGTATCATATTTTTTTTTGTAGAAGTTATTTATAACTTTTTTTCCTTTTTAATTTTCAATAAAAGCTTTAATTGATATTATCATTGCCGTGATAGGTGCAAAATCAATTAAAATATTAAATGATTTAACAAATTTTTTAATTGAAGCCCGTTTTCAGTTTTTTCTATGTATAATTTTTTGAAATAAATATGGAATAACAAATTTTATCTCCAACTAATTAAAGCCTAAAAACAGTATAATCTTAATTTGCCATTTTTGCCAGCGTATTAATTTGTGTGTAATGCTATACGGTTAACGTCACTTCCCAGCAAAAAAAAAAAAAAAAAAACATAAAAAGAATATTGCTTCTTATACATTGCAATGATTTGGATTCCGATGTTATGAAAATTTGGATCGGAACCACCGAATTTTTTATAGGCTTGTCATTAGCTGAAATTACTCTTTCATGATCCTTATTCATTGCATATTAAGCAATGGTTATGGCTTAATGAAAATCCAATTATTTTGATGTTCCCAAAGAAACTCCCGTTGGAGAAAATACCGTCTGAGCTGGAATTTGCATTATTTTTTCACCTAATTGTTGGGAACGCTATCTTCAAAGCAGAGGCAATATCGATATCAAAACTTTTTCTTTTCTCGAGTATTTTAAGGTTGGTTGAAAAAAATTTAAATTTCTCATATTTCAGCAATGCTATTTTACAATCGGCCCTAAGGCCGATTTGGATAGACTACACACAGAGAAATAAAGTGCCAACCGAATTCAAAAGTGTATTTTAATGGTAACAACTTATAAATTCAGTTTGTACAACGATATTCACATTAGATTTTTGAATATTTTGTATGTTTCAACTAAAATTCAGCTGAATTAACCGAACTTTGTTGTAAAAACTAGTGTGCAGTTGTGCCAACAAACTGAAACTCGAAATAACCGAATTTGAGTCGTAATAACCGAATTTCAGTTGGCAAATGGCAACATTTTTTTCTGTGTGTAGATTTGGAAAGATTATATTTTGTTCAAAATCACACTTTAAGAAGTTGTGAAAAAGAAGCGGGAAATCAGGAATGAATTTTGTATCACTGAAAATTTGAATCTTTAGTAATCAATTCATATAAAAGTAATGCGATTTGTAATGACAATTGTAATTACCAAATATGTACTTATATAAACACTTACACATATGTTGATGATTTTCTTCACTGGGTTAGTCAAATATTTATAATTTGCAGAACAATTGACGAATTCTGGCTTCGATTTTTTACGGTACAATTTTGTTCTTAATACATAGTTGTGCATATTTTTGAGACAAGTCAGAATTTTGAGCATATCTTTGCATTTTTAACAAGAAAAAACTTTTAAATCATTTTTCTTTGTTTCCTTAAATTTTTTTTTCTACAAAACACAATATTAATATTTATTGGTTCAAAATATTCTTTTTATTTTTAAATTTCAAAAATTTGTATCCCAAAATATCGAATATTTTGAAAATTTTTGTTGGACTGTTATTGAGATATCTTTAGTTACATAATATTGCACGCTATGGCAACCCTGCTCAAAAATTTAGGATTAACGCATATAAAACGACGATAACATTAGCATCATCTCATTTTTTTTTAAATTATAGACATGCTTCTAAAAAAGTGGTAAAATTTGCCGAGTAACGGATCCCATATTTACACCTAATATCAGAAATTAACTATAAAAAATAAGGCAATGCACGCTAATGTGCTCCACTATATGGTTTTTGTGTAAGTTTAGTATTTCATAGTTTTCTTGCGGCAATTTAGTCAAGCAATTTTCCAAAGAACTTACTTTTGCGAACTTTCTTTCTAAAGTGATTCTTGAACAAAAGCTTTCCAAAAGGGTGTGTAATAGAGCGTCCCGACAAAATGCGGCTTTGCGAATTGACTTGAGTAATAGCATGAATACGGAAAAAATAACGAAATTTTTTTTGCGATGGTACTTTCAGGTCTCTACAAGTGATTTAAGATTTCAAATATGGTACGTTTTGCTAAAAAAAAAGTTTTATTATTTTTTTTGATAAAAAAGGGCTTAAAAGTTTCATTATGTAGAGCTTATTATGGGAAAAATATTCATATTTTTTTCTAGAATACTTTTGGTCAACCAAAGCATTTTATAGTCTTAAGCAGGTACATAATTTATATATATATTTTTGTAAATATTGATAAAATCACTCAAAGAATACTTTGCTAATGTCAACATTTAAGGAAAAAACTTAAAAATTGCATACAATAAATTTGTAATCCGTAAATCGCGAAATAAAAGAATAACTAAATTTTTAACAAAATTGTGCTCAACATTTTTGTAATTCGAAATTTTTATTAAGGAAAAAGTATTTTTAATAAAAATTTTTTTTGCTTGTCAGTTGAAAGGCTACTTTAATAAATCTTATACATTTATTTTTACTGATTATCGCAAACTAAACAAATATATGGGCGAAAAAAAAATTTTTTTTTTTTAATACCTTTGCACTAAATAAGCTTTGCATTGCAAAAATTGTAAGCCATATTTTTTTTAAAATGCTTAATTTTTTTCCAGTGTTATTTTTACGTCATATAGACAGTCGTAATTAATTTTTAATTAATGTGCATTTGACAAATTTAATTTAGAAATGTTGAGGTTAAGATGAAGAATAAACTTTTTTCTCTAAAAATTATAAACACTATTAATTTTTAAATCAGACTAGACTAGCTTCTGCCTTTTTATGGACAGGCGTCATCAGTGATGTTCCATTCAAATTGTGTTACTATTTGTGTCTTATAATTGCCAGTTTGTCTCTATCAATTAAATTGTTCAACAACCCGCCGGCTGTTAGAATCAAACCTGCGCTTCTTCTTACAATACAAAAGTAACAATAACCAGCCATGACCGTTTATCGATCACGCACAAGTATGACCTCGAATGTAATGCAGCTAAATTGCAGTTTTCTTTCCTATTAGCTTTTTCTGTTATTGTATATTATACTCAGAAGTGACCAACACTAACAGACACAAATATTCTCTTTTTTTAGATTTTCGTTTATTTTTCTAATCATTTCCGTCTCTATTTCACAACGTTACCAGATTGACGTAAGGTTTTTACGTTAAGTGTAGCCAACTTTGCGTTTATGTTGAGACATCGTCACAGGGCAAATTTTGTAATGTATTTTATGCATTTGACAAATTTAATTTAAAAATGTTTAGGTTAAGACTAAGAATAATTATTTCGCAAATAGCGGATTGAGAAATTCTTTGAAAAATTTCAATTATTTTTGTTTAAATGTTGACGCTAGTTAAGTGTCATACAAGTTATTTTATAAGAAAATAAAAAATATTATATACTTGCTGAAAACTAGAAAATTCTGTGGTGGAGCAAAAGTAGTCCCAAAAAAACGTAGATTTATAAATGTTGTTCATCAAATGCTTTCTGTATCATTTAAAGCTGCTGTAACTTATGTCAACTAAGTAATTGAACAAAATTCAAATATAATAAGTACGCATTTTTTTGTTGCAAAATGCATGTCAATAAAACCATATTTTTAAAAAAAAAAAACAAAGCAAATCAAACATATTAGCTAGGCTGATACTAGTATTTTGAAGCTTTTGAAAAGCTAGAGCCTCCAGAATAGGCAGAGTTTTAACAAATCTTATATTATAAGCAGTATTAGAAATATTTAAAAGTGAAATAATTCAAAATAAAAATGGTTATAAAAAAAAAAGTTTTAGAAAAAATATCTATGACATGCTTGGACGGTATCCTAAAAACGATGTGTTACATAATTTCCTTAAGGAACAAGTACCTCGCAGTACAATATATTCCATATTCAGAAGGTTTAAAAATGGAGTTGCATCAACCGCAATCAAAAAGAAAGAACGGCCAAAAAAATTGAGTACAGCTGAACTTGTTAAATTAAAAAATCAACGGTTAATCAAATTGGGTCATCAAATCGTTAGTTGACCAGAAAATTTCGCGTATCAAGCATAAAATACGCCAAATAAAGGATTGCGATCCGTTGGATCTCTATAAAAAGTGAATAATTAATTTATAGAATGTTGCCTTTGTCTTTTAATGATCACTTTCCTATTTGAGACAATCACGATCAGTATATTTTCAAGGATCCATGTTTAAAAATTGTCTACAAAAGACAAAATTATTTAAAGTTCTGCGTAAAGCACTCAAAAAATACTAAAACTCTGAATCACATAAAAAAAAAATAAGAAATATTAAACTATATCAGTTTAGCGAACAAGCTAGGCATCACGTTAGCGAACATTATATTTTTTTTTATGCAAGAAATGATTTTTAATAAAAGTCTGCATAAAATTTTTACCGATTTAGAAAATCCGATTTGGAAAATTTCTTAAAACTCTCTCATTATTCAGATTTTATATTAACGTAAAATCACGCTATAAGTTGCGTTTTTTTACAACGACAAAATAAAACTAGAAGATAGCGGAAATTAAAATTTGTTATAGTTGAGAATTATGACATTTTCATACAACAGGGAAAAAAGAAATAGATCACTTTAACGAATGGCTAACATTAGCGATTTTCCCTTACAATAAACAAAATGACGAAACGCTTCTAATAGTTTCATCAAATTACTAAATTCGTGCCCAAACTGAAAATCCTCAAATACACGTCAGTCTCAAGTAAACCGTGATCATAAACAGACGTACATTGTGTTAATAAGTTTTAAATATCAAACAAAATATTATTAAAAACAAACTGATTAGTGACTAAAAAGGGATTAGTTAATCCCTATACTAACAGTATAAAAAAAAATAAAAAGTAAAAAAAAAAAACAAAAACTACAACATAAAACGGTCATATATTGAAGATGTTACTGCCTCTAGTAGGCATAACAAATAACATAACATAAAAAACCTGAACAACAAAAAAACACTGCCTCTAGCAGTAATTTTTTTGCACCACTTCAAACACTTGATGAGATGAGGATGATAATGAAATTATAATTAATAATTCAAAAAAGAACATATACCTCCAATAACAATATTAAAGTGCAAAATTTTGGAAATACAAGATTTATGCCTTCATTTAAAAATTTCAGATTTTTCTATTAGAAAAATTTCAATCGGCCTCAAACTATTCTGCACTAGTAAAGAAGACTATGAATTAATATGCACACATTTAGTATCTAAATATGAATTTTTTACATATGAACCAAAACATGAGAAACCATATAAAGCAGTTCTTCTTGGACTCGATAAGTTTGATATAAATATAATAAAACAGAAGTTGAATGATATGAAACTGTCATGCTTAGATGTGAAATTAGTCACAAAAGGCGGTCCTCATAATGAGCAGTCGATATATATCGTTTACTTTCAAAGAAAGTCAATAACAATTAAGGAACTGAGGCAAAACTATTCAGTTATTGACTACATCAAAGTTAAATGGGATTTCCAACGAAATAGGTCTTCCAGAATTACTCAGTGTCATAATTGCCAAATGCTAGGACATGACTCTAGTCGGTGTAACGTGAAAACTTTCTGCGCCAACTGTGCAGGCAATCACAAAACATCAGACCGTAAGTCTGCCACTATTATGTGCGCGAACTGTAAAGGACCCCACAAATCTTTATCGCCCGATTGCCCAAATAGAGCAAAATACCAACAAATGCGACAAAACTCTCAGCCTAAATCTTTTAAACCCAGGCAACAACATTCAAATAATATTCGCTTTAATAACAACAATAATACCAACTATAGTACTGATTTTCCTAATAGTCTGAATCAAGGTGCTAATATTAATAATAATCGAGGCTGGAATCAACAGCCCAAAAATAATAACTTATTTGCCGTTGAAGAAATTAAAAATCTTACACTTGAATCAATCTCGAACTTAAAGGGATGTAACTGTAAAGCCGACGAATTCGAAGTGATAACATCACTTGCATGTAAATTTTTGTATGAGTAATTTAAATATAGTAACATGGAACGCCAGAGGTATCCGCCATAAAAAAGAAGAACTTTTCAATTTTCTACTAAGTAGAAATATTAACATATGTTTAAAAACAGAAACATTACTAAACAACTCCATTTCTATAAATCACACAGACTTTTATTGCTATAGAAAAGACCGTGAAGATAATAGAGGGGGAGGTGTAGCAATTTTGATTAGGAAAAATGTGGAACACATGCATTCCTTATTGAAAATATTGGCGTTAAATTACGAACAACGAACGGAAACTATATAAACATTTATTCCTGATATTTTCCAGGCGGCTCTGCTGGCAGAGATAACACCAAAAAATTGCAATTTAAATCCGATCTACGAAAATTTCATAGTAGTAATGAAAAATTTATTCTTGGTGGCGATTTTAACAGTAGGCATAGCTTATGGGGCTGCCAAAGATCAAACTGCTGGGGAAATATAATAATTCCGAAAACTTTTATTTATTATATCCAAATGATTACACATATATTCCATCTGATCCAAGAAGATTTCTTTTTATCCAATT
Source organism: Delia radicum (assembly GCA_021234595.1). Classification (NCBI taxonomy): domain Eukaryota; kingdom Metazoa; phylum Arthropoda; class Insecta; order Diptera; family Anthomyiidae; genus Delia; species Delia radicum. The sequence continues at coordinate 227,956,214 of CM037852.1, read as the reverse complement.
TAGAGAGCAGCCTTACTCCAGCCAGTGCTATAAATGACCTGAGTTCTGACCATCTTCCTGTCAAAATAACTATAAATAGTGAATTTACTCTCATCAACAGAACTTTTTACGATTTTAAAAGAGCGAACTGGTCTATATACACTTTATTTATAAAACGAAATCTAGTAATTGCTAATGAAAATGCTAATAATTCTGAAGAAATAGATTCTTTCATAACGACATTTAATAGCACATTATTAGCTGCTGTAAATTCTAGTGTTCCTGAAAAAGTAAGCACATTTACTACTTAAACTCTATCACAACAGGCAGGTGGCTTCGCTGAATAAAGTTTCCCTGCGCGCGTCACACTAGGGAAGATAATGAGACGCGCGCAGGAAAACTGTATTCAGCGAAGCCACCTGCCGCGTCCTATGGAGGAGAAAACCCCTAAGATTGGCCGCAGGCCGCCACGCAGAAAAACTGAAAAGTGTAACAAAAGAATCAAAAAATACAAAATAAATTCTTTATTGCACCTTTGGCTAAATTTCAATAAAGGCCTTATGTCACTTTCAAAGTGCAATAAAGCCCTTTTCGCAATAAAGGCCTTATTTCTCAATTGGAAGTGAAATAAAGCCTTAAAGGCCTTATTTCGTAAGGCGTTATTGCACCCCACCAACCTTGACTAATAACGGGATTATGGTTGTTTTAAAATATATAGTATAATTTACCTTAAATCATAAATATATATCATATATATTAACAATAATAATAATAATAATAACGGGTTTTCGCGTTTATATGTCATTAATTGCCCAAAAATGCATGCGACACCTTTTTTGAACCATGTCTTTTTTCAAAATTTTACCTCTAGCAAAAAATGGGGCAAGGACGGGCAGCTGGAAATTTTTGCAATAGGTAAAGGACTAATCAAAGAACTTATTTTGAAAATATGGCAAATATAGTTTTTAATAGTTTTTTTTTTTTTATTTTCCACCAAAGTTGAGAAATATTGAAAAATGGATAGTTTGTAAATACCAAAGTACCTGGACCAATACAAAGCAAACAGTCTAATTTATTTCTTTTAATCTTTATAATCTAGCAAAAAATGGGGCAAGGACGGGCAGCTGGAAATTTTTGCAATAGGTAAAGGACTAATCAAAGAACTTATTTTGAAAATATGGCAAATATAGTTTTTAATAGTTTTTTTTTTTTATTTTCCACCAAAGTTGAGAAATATTGAAAAAATGGATAGTTTGTAAATACCAAAGTACCTGGACCAATACAAAGCAAACAGTCTAATTTATTTCTTTTAATCTTTTTAATCTAGCAAAAAATGGGGCAAGGACGGGCAGCTGGAAATTTTTGCAATAGGTAAAGGACTAATCAAAGAACTTATTTTGAAAATATGGCAAATATAGTTTTTAATAGTTTTTTTTTTTTATTTTCCACCAAAGTTGAGAAATATTGAAAAAATGGATAGTTTGTAAATACCAAAGTACCTGGACCAATACAAAGCAAACAGTCTAATTTATTTCTTTTAATCTTCTCTTAATAAATATATCTATCAATAACATTAAAAAGAATGACGAGCCGTTATCTAGTTTTCGAGATTCTGCATCTGAAAGCGGACAAAATTACATAAAAATGTTCTGTTTTTTTGAACACTGAAAATCGGTCAACTTTGAAGAGCTATATCTTCTGAACCAAAAATCTGATTGTAATAAGAGTGGCATATTTGAAATCGTTGGACAATTTCCTATAAAATAGGTTTATTCAATATTTTTTAGGGGCACATGAAATTTTTGATTTTTGCCATCTCACTTGTTCTACAGGCGCTACTGTGCAACGTTGAACTTGTAAATAATAAAATCCAACGATTGACGACGAACCTTAACTACAGATGTTTTCATTCTGAGCATACGCACATCAATGAGCTTGTCCCATCATAATTTTATTTTTATTTTTTTTATTTTTAACCATTTTATCTAAAATCTAAACCAAAAAAATGTTCACAAAGGTTTTTTGAACATTTTCTCCTTAACTTATTAATAATATTTAAATAAATACTAATTATAAAGTTATTGTTATTATATATCTAAGCAGAAGAGGATAAAGTCCTAAACTCTTTAAGAAAGTCTGTTAAATAATTGTACTTACTTATATTATACAAAAATAAAGAATTGAATTAAAAATTGTCAAATACACGAATGTTTCTTATATGATATGAAAAAGATGATCTATTTTTGTTCAGCGCAGTTTTACAATAATTTTTATGAGGGTAGTTTTAAAAGCAATTGTCGTTGTTTTTGCTACATTTTTATGATTTAGCTTTTTTGAGCCGCCCTATTTAAAACATTGGAACACACAATTTTTTCTTTTTTTTTATTAACTCTTGACAAAGAATATGCTTAATAAGCAACAAATTTTTGGTATTTTTATATATTTTTTTATTTATAACCCAGTGTAGAAACTGTAATGACTTGTCAGTACTTTTCTCACTACCAGTAATCACACCAGCATACGCTCTGTATTACTTTAACACAAATAATAAGGACTTACCAATAACTAGTTTATTTTACCATTATTTCAATACCGAGTTACCTATAAGTACTTATTTTCATCATTATTTTAAATATAAAATAATGATCTAACATTTTTTTGAAAATCTATTTTAGACTCATTATCTTTTCACTTTTAGTAAGTTTATATATAACTACATATTTTTGATTTTTTGTAAGCTAGTAAGTAATGACATTTTGTACAAGCAAGTCATTGACATTTTGAGCTATCAATTATTACATGTCGACATAGCTCAGATGCTAGAGCAGCTGCTGCCAACCTGAAGGCCCGGGTTCGAAGCATGTGTGGGTACATCTTATATAAAAAAAATGTTTCAATAAAAAACATATTTTTTTTATTAAATTTATGTCTAGACTAATTATTTTTGACCATACTGGTAAGGATATGGGTAACTACTTATTTTTATATTTTTGGTAAGGTGTTTAGTAATGATATGTCATAATTTTGCGCTACATCCCAATATAAAAGTAATGAGATTTTTGATTACAATTATAAGTAATTGCCATAACCAAATATCTCCTTATACACTAAATGGTAATACTTTTCTACACTGGGAAAATATGTTAAAAAGTACAAAATAAAAATAAATAAGGCAAACAAAAATATTTTTCTATACTCACTTTGAACTAAACAATTCTTTTTTATAATTTGCCGCTGCAGTGTCCACTTGGGTCGCGTTTCATCGACAATGTTTTTATTCAAGGACGTTGATATTGTTCTGCTGCTGTTTAGTATTGCTTAGCTAAATAAGTATTTTGGGTTTGTTAATGTCCTTTTTTTACAGCTTCTTCTTCGCCGTTTTTATTTATGTGAAATTATTTTGGGCAACTGCCATTATCGTTAGAGTAGAAATAAACTTGAATAGAACGGTATAGACGAACGAACGGCATATTTCCCAAAACAAAAAGAGCAAAAAACTTCCGGACGTCACTATAAATCATAGAAAGACTAAATTCAAGTCATTATGTTCTGTAACGATGATGCGTTAAGTATATAATTCACACTTTAAAAAGTTCAACAAGCGGCAGCACCGAAAAAGATGTTTTATTATATTTTTATTGAATTATTTAAAACCGAAACAAGAGAGAGAACATATTAATTAATGCCACTACACGAATTTGGAAAGGAGTTATTTATTTCCACTACCGCACTGATAAACACTTTGATACATTTGGTTTGTTGTTTTATTTATATACTGGTTGTTGTTTAGTTTTTTATTTGGTTTCAGTTTCAATAACATTTTTTTTTATATGTAAAATATTTATGATTTCACTTTATAGTTTTTATGTAAGTAGGTTTCCGTTTTTGTGTTGTTTTAAATTAATCCTTTTCGTGTGAATGCTGCTGATTTTAAATGGTTTTTTTTAATTTACTGTTAAATTGATTCTATTTTGTTATTTTATAAGTTTGTGCTTTATTTAATACTTTCATTTTATGATTTATTTAAATTATCATAAATAACTAATTACTTAGCACATAAACACACACACACACATACACCATCAAAAATAACAAACAATTTTACTCATACTCTTACTCACTGGCATACACTAACTACAACTACACTACTACAAGTACACACATCCGGTTCCTGCATCATTCATGTTTATTTGTACATTTAATATATTTTAGAATTTGTATTACGTACGTTGTTTTTAACCTCTGCAATTGTTGTGGATCATTAAAAGAGTTGTGTTTAATGAAGCTGTAAAATAAACAAGAAGAAAAGCGGATATTAAAATAATAACAAGTTTTTTTTGTTGTTTTAAAATTTTAAATGAAACTTTTAAAATATGCATATTTTCTAATGAATTTTTAAGGTGTTTTGTGATTCAAAAAAATTTAATTTTTTTTAATTATACTGTTTTTTAAGTAGGTATTAATTATAAACAAACACAAGGCTTTGTGTAAATATTCAAACCCTTTTTAAAGATGTACATGAGCCATGATGACATTTTGTTTGATGTTAAGATCAGTGGTAAAGGGGTAAATGTGATTTGTTTTATTTAATTTAAGTGTTGACTTGAAGAAAACACAAATTAAGGAACTTATTTTTTAGCTCCCAAATTGTAAAAAAGGAGATTAAATGTAAACCCGATTTGGGACCTTTTTCGGGCAAGCTTAATTCATTGAGGCGTTATTTGGACACCACAGCGTTTTTTAAAATGATTTTCTTTACATAAAAGTATTATTTTCTTATTAGCAAGATCTTAGATAAACTTTTAATATATTGTAGCAGAGAAAAATAAATGTGGTTCAGTAATTGCTTACATTGCTTCAAATTTCTTACAAATCATCTATCGGCTATATTTAGGGAAAGTATTCGAAAAATGTATTTCATGGTGTGTAATAGAGTACCCATGAAAAATATGAAAATTTGCAAAGTTGTTTTTTGTACGCTCCACGCCCATTTTACGATCGATTGGGTGTAAACAATAAGATTTGCGAAAAAAAAAAACTGGACTTCTGTTGATTTTTTGTTTTACAACTTTTTAAATAATGGGTTTTAGCTAATAAAAGTTATTAGTGAATTTATGCAAAATAAAAAAGCATTATTTTTCTTATAAAATGTATTTTTTATACAGGTATAGAACTTTAAGTTCGCAACAATTTTTTACTCTGGCGTCCATTTTGTCTGCTATCAAGTGATTTATGTTTAGTTTGGTTTGGCATTTCAACATGAATAGACTGCCGCCTGAACAACGCTTCCAATTTGTCCAAATTTATTTTGAAAATCATGGTTCTGTACGTATCGCGAACTACGTCCATTTTACGTTCAAAAAAATCGTCCATCAGAGCAATTAATTTTATTAACTATTTAATGTTTTCGCACCACATTTACTCTAAATGAAAACATGCACCCACAGAGACGTCTTACAGTGCGTCATTGCTGCTGTAGAGCGTGTAATCATTGATTCGTACTTCTTTGAAAACGATCAGAAAGTTACAGTCAATGGTGACCTCTATAGAGCCATAATTACTGACTTTTTCGTTCATAAATTGCACAACCATGATGTGCAGGAACTGTGGTTTCAACAAGATTGAGGGAAACGTTTGGTAACCGCATAGTTTCACGTATGTGAATTAGCTATTCTACGCCGATAAGCCCGAAACGATAGGCCTCTTGGAGAACAACATTTGCAACATTATTTCCAATATACGGCCACAAATGTTGGAAAAAGTCATAGAAAATTGGACGTCCAGATTAGACTACGGCCGAGCCAGCCGTGGGAGTCATATGCAAGAAGTCATATTTAAATTAAAATGCCAGAATAAAGTAAATTTCATGTCAATTAAAAAAAAAATCATCTTTGTTTTATTCAACTTCAAAATTATTTACCTCTATAAAAACACCCTTTATATACTTTTGACTTACATATGAAAAATCGTGATGTTTTTAGCAATCAAAATTTTGGAAAAACAAAATTTTTTAACGGCTTTTGTTTATTTTTGTGAGCGGATAATTTTGTTTGCTATACAACAGCGAATATATTATTAACTAAAGTTTTTTGTGGTTTTAATTTTTTAAAATTTTAAAGTAACACAATCATAAAAAAGTTTAAAGAAAAAATTAACAATATTAATAAAATTTCATTTAGTTAATGAAATTATTAATTGAATCAATGAATCCAATTTTATCAAATCGATTCATTAATACGATGAAGAAAAATTCTATCTGTATGTACTGCGTAGATACTTTGGAGGTTTTTTACCAACAATATTAATACAATGAAATCATACGCAGTTTGTCTTTCATAATGTGGTCTCACACTTACGTTAGTCATTCCCCTGTCCGTTAAAAAAAAAGAGTAAAACACTTTTTAAAATTTTGTGTGCATTTTTAATTTTTTTTTTTTGAATACTTCTTAAAAATTTGGAGTTGTGGAAAATCTTAATTAATAAAATTCATATAAAAAATTTAAACACATGTATTTTCCGGCGCTACGAAATAACCCCCAATGAAATAACCCCCAACGGCCAAAAATGAAATAACCCCCAAAAAAATTGTGTAAAATTGTTTGGGGGTTTTTTCATTTTTTTTTGGGATTATTTCATCTTACGGTTTGGAGATTATTTCATTATGAAGCAACCCCCAATGAAATAAAGCCCAAAATTTAAATTCTTTGGAGATTATTTCATATGCAATTATTTTGGGGGTTATTTCATATTTTTTGGGGGATATTTCATTTTGCTAAAAGTGAAATTTTTTTAATATTTGTTAGTTTTTCTGTGTGGCGGCCTGCGGCCGCTCTTAGGGGTTTTCTCCTCCATGGGACGCGGCAGGTGGCTTCGCTGAATAAAGTTTCCCTGCACACGTCACACTAGGGAAGATAATGAGACGCGCGCAGGAAAACTGTGCTGTTACTGAGGTAGTTTGAATGGATTAGATTTGTGAAGTAACACTGTACTGGTCTAGGGAGTACTTGTCGCCGGGTATTTTTTATTCACCTTGAGTCATATTATATCCGTCCGGAACCAGTCACTAAACTACCCCAAAACAGTGTTCACAAACCCTTCAAAAAGGCACAACAAAAATCCATTTTAAAATAAATTTATTTCAGTGTTATATCCAATTTGTAGCAGTCAAGTGTCTGAATCCTTTGGCACTAATTGCCATGTTTTCATCAACTGCTAACGGGATTGAACCAGTTCAATGACCAGTAATAACTTCAACTGCATCGGCCCTAGTTGCTTCAGTACACTATAATGTTATCTTACTTTTTCTCCAGTTACATGATATACCTGATACCAACTTGTCAATGTTTTGTCACCATATGTTTTGTCACTATAGTCACGTAATTGGTCATTTCACACAAATTAACACTTTTTGGTACACCACAATTTTGGTTTCACCAGTTTCGTGACGTGCCACCCAATCATATATCACAAAATCGTCACTTTGGATCAATCGATCCTTCATTTCCCGCAGGGTAATTGCTAAAATAAGTTTTGCACTTTTTTCAAGGACTTTTTCAAAAAAAAATTATATTATTGATTGCTGTGTTGAGCAGAAAATACAAGAACTGTTTGTTTTTTCTTATAAGTTGACAAAAAGAACGAATGAAACCGAAAGAAATAGAACGAAATAGAACGAAATAACCCGAAAAATCTTAAAATGGGGTAATTTTTGACCCCACTTAATAAGGCCTTAAGAAGAAATTGGGCAGCTAAAAAAAACATGAGTCCCTTAAATTGTTACTATCCGAAGTTCATTAAGATCTACCGGTCCGGCTCGGGGTACCTCCCTTGAAATTCCGTTCTCATGCAAAACTTAAATAATTTATGGTTTTTATTAAAATAATACTAACCCATAAATGCATAATGTACCATATATGGTACATGTATTTAATGTTACGACAATCCCTCTAATTAAACTAAATAGTGATACCATTACTTTTAAATTGTTCAAAACAATATTACTCTTCATAAAAATACCGCTTTGGCTGACTTACAATTTGTTTTAATTGTCAGTAAGCTTCCAAAGTGGGAATATGCACATTTTGCACAAGTTCTCAAAAGTTAATTTCAGAAGTGAAAAAAAGGTTATAAAATATATTTTTCGTCTGGAAACAAGTATTTTGGACTTAGTTTTAGTGATAAATATTGTATTAGTTATATGCATAGAATGCATAGCGTACCATATATGGTACACATCAAAAATCGTTGTTTTTCCTCTTTTCCGGGAAAACGGTTAATTTTCCAGGAAAATTAATACCCAATTCCAGTTCAGCGAGCGACTGTACGTAAGGATAGCTTGGTCTCCATACCGGGTGCCGACCTCATGCATTTAAGGGCTAAACTTATAAAAATTATGTCGTCAGGGGTGCCAAATGATAATTTTATGAAATGGTCAAAACCCACGATATTTTCCAAAAATTTTAAAAATCGGTTAAATTAAACAAACATATTTTTAACATATTTTTTAATAAAGATCTGTTCACGAAATTAACCAAATATAAATTTTTCAAAATATCTGCAACCGTCTAGGATTTATATGCATTCAAAATTTTAAATTTGGTTGCCAATATTTATACTAGAGGGCGCTTTAAGGCAAAAAAAAAATTGCATAATTTCTTAACGAAGTATGGTTTTATACATCTGAAATGTTTGGTTGGAAACTGTCTATGGCGTGCCATTAATGAGTTAAGACAAAAAATTAAAAACATTTTTTAATCATGCCTTGTTCTATGACCGTCCAGTGGTGCAATAAAATACTCATTATTCCGCATTTGAAAGGTGGCTATTAAATTAGGAAATTATTAGGAAATGCCTAAAAAGTTTGAGTTTGAATTTTAGCTTCTTTTTCAGACAATTGCAATTAATACTATAATTAATATGCAATTTTATTTAATTTTTATTGTGAAAGGCGTGGTAGAGTAGAATGCGTGTATTTTCCAAAAACCATAACTACATTGTAAATTTTCAATTTTCTGAATCAGACTGCGCAGTTTCTTGTATTGAACCTTCGTCAGTGACCCTGTTTTTTTGAATTTTGAATAATGTAATATTTGTTATGTTTTTATTTGTTCGATTGCGTCTATATGAAATTTTCTGTGCAATCACTGACCGTGGTATAGATAAACTGATTTATAATGCCACATGCACTCGCACTACATGTTAGACAGAGCGCTTTAGCCCTCTAATCTATTGTCAGGTCGAGTTTTGTTGTGATTAAAACTAGTTTTATTCAATACACGGTGTTTTTTGTTCTTGCATACATAATCTCAGAAGTACAACTCCAACAACACAACAGTTTTATTTTTAGAAACTTACCTCACTCTAAAGTTGTTAAGAACTATTTGGATATATTAGAGAGAATTTAAGAAATCTTAAACCGGACGACTAAGTTTTCTAATGTATAGGAATTCCCCTAAACACAAAAAAAATCCGAAATATAAAAATTAATATTTTTAAAAATCTCCATCATAATTATGAAGTTTAGTTCCTTAGAGACCGTTATATCATTAGTATAGTTCCTTTTATTTATAAATAAATATTTGTTCTGCGTGTAACGAACATATTCAACAAATCACGTATTTATTAGTTAACTTTTTCGCAATTGCAAAAGCAATTTAAAAATGAAATTAAATCTTTCGCAGAAACTACGTCAGATCATCTTGAAAATAAAGAATGTAATCAAGGATAAAAATAGTTATTTAAACAAACTAATTGTTTGAATAATAATCTACTGAGTATACAAAAAAACAAATGAAATGCAGTTTCTTAAATAAATACGACAAGTAATTGATATTAATTCTGGGAAATTAAAAAGAACACACAATCAAAGCTTTAATAATAAGGTAGAAATTCTTAGAACAAATATAAAAATGTTTAAAAAATTTAATTACACACAGAGAATAGATTTGTTATGTCAACCGAATTTTTATTTTTTCAAAGAGAAGCAGCACTCAAGAATTTTTTTCACTAATGTGTTGCTTTCTTTGGAAATTGGTTAGCAGAGAGGTGAAAGGTGGGGTAAGATGAAGGGCTTCAAACATGACAACACTGTAATTGTGCGAGATGCTAAATCACAGAACAGTTGTTGCTCGCCATCTGATGGAAAGTTGGTGAACTTATTAAAGCTTATGAACGAATTTAAATTCAATAGATCCAACCGAATTGATTTTAATTATATTCATCGATGTAAATAAAACACTGTTTCCAGTATTTTTAACAAGATTTTTTTTTAATATAATAAAAATTTATTAATATAATATTTAAAAAGATACACTCTAAAAAATGATTGTAAATTTAATACTATAAAACGAGTAAAGTTTCATGTATTATTACGCTAATTCGGTAAATTTATACATCAAAATGCGTAAAACTATTTTGCTCACACTTTTATATACAATAATACCCACTTACAGTATTTTTACCAATTATGTGTTTACAATTAAACACATTATGCCTAAAAGTAGTATTATTTTGTTAAATAAAATTTTCACGCACAAAGTTTGTAAATATACTAACTTATAATAGTAATTAATATTTTGACATTTTTAAATTAAAAAAAAAAAAAAATTAAACAAATTAAAAAAAGCAAAAAAAATTCTAAAGAAATATAATTTATTGACAATTTTAGTATAAAAAAAATTATAACTGTAGTATTTGTGATAGTGTTTAGTTTATAGTTTATTTCCAAGTGTTTGCAGCCTAATTGTGGAAAAATATTTTCAAAATATAATATATGTACAGAGCTTTAAAGAAAAAAATTCTTCATTCGATTTATTCAGTCGGTTTTAACTCAATCGATTTAAAAATATCGCCAATATTGAAAATCTTTAAGATAAAAAAAAATTAAAAAAACGTTAAAATTAATAAAAAAAAATCGGTGAAATTAAAAAAAAATCTCCAAATTTGAAAAAAACGCTAAAATTTAAAGATAATCGCCAAAAATGAAAAAATCGCTAAAATTTAAAAAAATCGCAAAAAATAAGAAAAATCCCTAAAACTAAAAGAAAATCGGCAAAAATTAAAAAAATCGCCAAAAATTAGAAAAATAGCTAAAAATGAAAAAAATTTCGAAATTAAAAATAAAAAATTTGCTAAAATAAAATCGCCAAAAATGAAACAAATTTTCAAATTGGAAAGAAAGCTTAAATTGAAAAACGAAAAATATTGACGAGAAACTTAAAATTGCTGTAAATGTATCTTTATTAGTTTTCGAAACACAGGCGATGTTCCAAATAAATTCTCTTTTTGCTTTGCGATATTTTGTTTTTGAGAAAAACGCGATCTAGGAACCTAGCCAATCAGGCCGGTATTGGGGTTGAGTTTTGAACACCTGTGCAAACATTTTTCCAGTTGCTTTTTTATTTTTTGAGTTATGGACGTTTTTTATTTAGTCTATTTTTAAAAGGTACATATTACGAAAACTAATGGAGCTGGGGGAAAAATTGCTGCACCATTGTTCAAAACTCAACCCCATTACCCCTACAACAATCCTAAAGTTCGATTTGATTGGCTGGATTCTAAAATCGCGTTTTTCTCGAAAAGTAAGCATCGCAGATAAAAAAGAGTATTTATTTAAAACATCGCCTATGTTTCAAAAACTAACAGAGATAAATAAAAGACAAGGACAACTTTTTCCAATTTGATCAATTTTTTGTCAATTATGGTGTTTTTTTTTTTAAATTTTCGTGATTTTTTACTTTTGCCGTTTTTGAATTTTGAAGTTTTTTCATTTTGGCAATGTTTTTATTTTTAGAAATTTTTGGCGATTTTTTTTTTTTTTAATTTTGGCGATTTTTTAATTTTGGCAAATTTTAGTAATTTATTTTTAATTTTGGCGATTTTTTAAATTTTGTCGATTTTTTCAATTAAAGTAATTTTTACATTTTTGGCGTTTTCTTTTTCAATTTTGGAGATTGTTTTAAATTTTTGGGATTTTTTTCATTTTAACGATATTTTTTTCGATTTTAGTGACTTTTTTCAAATCTGACGGTATTTTTCAGTTTCGCCGATTTCGGCAAATTGTAAATCGATTAAGTTAAAAATAGATTGAACTCCCAATTATTGAATTCGCAATGATTGAAGAAAAAAAATCATTCGTTTTAAAAAAATCCGATTTAAATTTTTTTTAAAATAGAATTCAATCTTTGAAGCTCTGTATATGTACAACAACTTATATACAAATATTTATTATTAAATTTATTATTATACAACACATTAATAAAACTCTTTCTAAAAATTAATTTTTGTTTTATTTGAAAAAATTTTTGGGCTGTTATTCTTTTTACCGGAAGGTAAAGATACGCATTTTAAGGAGGTTTTTACGCTTATAAAAATGTATTTTTACTCATTTTATACGTATAATTGCACGTAAATCATGTTTTTTTACACGAAAATTTGGTAAAATTACTCATTTATTTATAAATTTTATCAAAATTTTACGCACTTCCATTGTAAATTTACCAACTTTGTGTTCACAAACTTACTCTCAATGTGCGTATTTTTTTCATTTACACACATAGAGTAAATTTACCCAACTTATAGTAGGAGTACAGTTTCCTACTATAAGTTGGGTAAATTTCAACAGAAATTAATTAGAGTGTACATCCTTTGGGAAATTACAAAATACCTAATTATAAAATCAATAAGTCAAAAATGTTGTCTAAAAGGAAACGTTCTAAGAATCTGAATGTTTTTTTTTTATTAAAGAAAAAAGCCTTTATGATTTTTTTGCTATAGGAAAAACGCCTTTACGTTCTGAAGAATTTCTTTAGAAATTCTGAGGATTTTTCAATGGAAAAGAACTTTTGGAGCCAAGGGTTTTCTATAGAAAAAAGTCTTCAAAATCTTTGACTATTTGTGAGAAAAAAATATCAGAATCTAAGACTGTTTCTATGTGCAAAAGGCTTTAAAGAAGAACCCAGTATCTCAGGGTATAACTGTAGCAGAGAGATCAGACAACTAAAGCGTTCCCAGACGTTCTGAAGCAAAATACCATATAATAATGGGGAGGATATTAATAAATTTTCCTTAAAAAAAAAATATATATATTCTCATAGCGAGTACTATTTACATCGATAAATTTTGACATCCGTTTAAAGTGGTTTTTTAATAACATTTTCCTATTATATAAATTTTTTCTCATATTGACTCAAAGACATGGAAAATTTACAGTTAAATCATATTTTCGGATAAATACCTCTTGGTTTCTTTCTAAAACGAAATACTTAGGTTTGACGAAGCTATACCTTGTATAGCAGATTCTCACTTCAATTAAGACTAAATTGAAATACCCAGAAATAGGATTGGTTGGAATTCGGTCAATACCATTAAAATCTATTTGATATTATACTCACGGAACTTCTGCCTTAAAAATTTGTAGTTGTTTGGATTGTAATAGAGTTTCTTTATTTTTAATGTAAGTATAAGTCATTTGTAGAACAACTAAAATTTTTACTAACCTTGTAGTTCATTTTAAAAAACAAACCACATCAAATGAATGTTTTATGATTTTACATTCATTTTTTACAGTTGTTTTTTGTCATTTAAAAAAATACAAAAAATTAAATGTTTGTTTATTTTTTACTAACATGTGTTTCATTTTTACTACAATTGTTAGTCATTTTTTGATCATTAAAATCAAATGACAATGTTAGTTGAATTTACTGAAATGTAAGTCGTCCTTTCTTTAAGTGAAATTTCATTTGTTTTTAACTACAATTGCAGTGGTCTTTACCTACATAGTATTCTAAGTGTACGTTATTTTATTTGGAACTACCAATAATCGATTAATAAAGTAAAAATACTGTACTGAGAAATAAAAAGAGGGAAATGCAACTAAAAACAATCCATTTCAAATAAAATTCGGTTAGTAATTGTGTACGGTATAAGCAACCATTTATTTTGTGACAATACAGGATAACTGGTACCATATATCCAATTTAAAAAAAAAATACCGATAATCAAAAGTGGTTACTAAAAATGTGCTATAAATATAAAAATATAAGTAAATATGCCAATAGTGGCTCAGTAGTACCAATCAAATTGTGGATTGCATTGTCTACAGAAGCAACTAATGATTGGTATTTGTAAAAGAATTTGAGGCGATGTTTGTTTTTGGAATAAATATTTAAATTTGAATTTGCACTCAGCATATATCAGTGTTTGTGGTGTATTGGGTGAAGAGCTTGCCTTGTACACCGAACTTCCGAGTTCAAATCTCGGTAAAGACAAACACAAAAAAATATTTTTTTTAATTAAAATAAAATATTCAAAAGTTTAAATAGCAAATAAGGCAATGAAAATTAAAAGTGATTGTGTTGCAATCAGTAGGACAGACAACTACTAATCTGAAGACCACAGTTCAATGCCAGACAAATCAACAAACTTTTTTAGTTTCAAAAAATTTTGTGTAACGTAATAATATTTTACGGAGGTGTTGAGGTTAAGAAGAAGAATAAACGTTTTTCTCTAAATATTCTAAACACTATTAATTTTTAAATCAGACTTGACTAGTTTCTGCCTTTTTATGGACAGGCTCATCAGGGATTTTCCATTTAAATTGTATTATTATCAGGGATTTTCCATTTAAATTGTATTATTATTTGTGTCTTATAATTGTTAGATTGTCTCTATATTATAAATTTTTCAACAACCTGCGGCTGCAAGAATCAAACCTGCGCTCTTCTTACATTACAAACGTAACAATACCAAGTAATGACCGTTTAGCGATCACACCCAAGTGTGTCCTCAAATTGCAGTTTTCTTTCCTTATTAGCTTTTTCTGTTATTGTATATTATACTCAGAAGTGACAACACTAACAACACAGATATTCTATGTTTAGATTTTTGTTTATTTTTTTCTAATCTTCACCGTCTCTATATCACAATGTTACCAGATGGACGTTCAGTGTTGACAACTTTTGCGTTTTAAGTTGAGACATCGCCACAGGGCAAATTTTTTAATGTATTTCACAGTGTTATTTTCACGTCATATATACAGTCGCAATTAATTTTTAATTAAGACGCATTTGACAAATTTAATTTAGAAATGATGAGGTTAAGAAGAATAATAAACGTTTTTCTCTAGAAAATTATAAACACTATTAATTTCTAAACCAGACTAGACTAGTTTCTGTCTTTTTATGGACAGTAGGCCGGGTCGATTTGTATGGAGGCAAAAAAATCCCTCAACGTTCAAGGACAATCGTATTCTAGGGATCAAAATAAGAAACTTTGCCGAAGGAGCCATACTTCTAAAAGAATCCAACCTAATCGAATATATTTATACTCTATTTTTTCCGGAGAAGAAATAGAGACCCTAATCTTGGAAAGACTCCTCCTACTTTCTGAAATATCTCTGTCCCGAGATTTGTACATTTTGCTAAAAAAACACCCATAATCTTGGAGAGAGTCCTTCTACTTTCTGAAATATCAAAGTGGGCTTTTTCAAAATTTGACCCTACGGGTCAAAAGTCGGGACATCAGAAGTCGTTTTAGAGGTATGGTTCCTCCTGCAAACCATTTGCGGCTTATAATTGTCAGATTGTATCTAAATGATAAATTTTTTAACAACCTGCGGCTGTAATAATCAAACCTGCACTCATCCTACATTACAAACGTAACAATACCAAGTCATGACCATTTAGCGATCACACCCAAGTATGGCCTCGAATGTAATGCAGCTAAATTGCAGTTTTCTTTCCTATTAGCTTTTCTGTTATTGTATATTATACTCAGAAGTGACAACACTAACAACACAAATGATCTATTTTTAGATTTTTGTTTATTTTTTTCTAATCTTCTATGTCTCTAATATTTATTTGAAATGTAATATTGGGTTAGGCAAGTAAATATTAGCTGTCACGATTAAAAATATAATTTAATATTGCGATAGTTGTCGTTACCGCCTGAATTCGTTTGGCGAAAAAATTCAGTGGTCACAACTGAGACGGTTTTCTGGGTGTAGTGTTCCGTTGATTTTTATATAAACAGCTTTTTGCTTATCAAACTGCTTACGATACGAAACCTGCAATCACTCAATACATTATTTTGTATAATGTACCATCACTTTGACAAAAAATAAGAATATTTTTTACATCATTGTCCGTTTGCTTGAAAATTTCTTTGCATTTTATATATTTTCAAAATTAAGTTTTTTACAAATCAAGCAAATTTTTATGCAAGTTTTAACACAACCCAGTAAACAACGCTGCTTAACTGCAAACAGGCTTGTAAGGGAGTAAGCCAAAAAGAAACCCTTACAAACCTGTTTACATATGCCATGATTTTTATATGGCGAATTCCCACTTGGAAGCATTACTTTTTGGCAAAATAAGCGCGGATTTTAGCGCGTATAAAAGCTGTGATTTTTTCATATTTCATGTCTACATTATTACGATTAAAAGTAATAATATGAATATTATATAATTTTTTTTATATAAAATTCTACATGTATTAATTTTTTGTTTTTAAAATTTTAGACATATTTATATAATAATTTTATTTTGCTGCACCACGTGCTTACTCTTCAGAAACAATTAAATGACTATTTATTTTGTACAACATACTCAAAAACACCAAACACAATCGGAAATCATTCGGTGAAACGGGTACAGATCGTTTATAATCTACGATATGAAACTTTCTGCATTACAACCTTCATCCTTGTAAGGGAAATCAGAAAGCTTAAGCATTTTTTTGTTTATTTTTATACGAAAATTATTCGTTTCTTTTGCTGCTTCTCAGTATTATGTAATAGTAAGCACTTACATCAGCGCATTTGTTTTATTCTGCTTCTAAAAACACAAAAATGTTTTACTGCCAATCGTCTGTCGTTTATGACGGTTATGGGAAAATGTTTAAGGCTTTGTTACATTTGGTATGGTAACTGAAAAATCTATCGAAATTTGCTTTAAAAATCGGTAAATGATGCGAATATTTGGTAAAAACATTAGTTTTTAAAAATTTAATTCTCCTAACTTTCATATAATTGTTGTTTCAAAACGATGGGTTAGATTGTACTGTGTTTAGTACTTTAATTTGTTGCCACAGTCGAATAGTTTTAAATAAACTTATTTAGAAATAAAAATATACATTTAGTTACATTTCCAAACCTTAAGTCACCTCCTTTAACTATTAACTAATATAATTGATATTGTGTAATTTTAACCAAAATTATGCTGTGCTCGTAAAATTATTATAATTGCAACAGTTTTCTAACTAACCTTTTCTCTGTGTGTAGGTTTTTCCTAAATTTTACAATGCCATGATCTTTTAAAACAAACTTAAACTTTAAAAACTTTCATATTTTCTTAAACATCTTTTGTCATGCGAAAACAAAAAATAAGTCAAAGATATTTTAATGCCACCTTGGGTGGGTCAACTTAATTTAAACATATTTTGTTAACATTTTAAACAACATATTGATATAACAAAAACAAATAAAACATATGAACATATTGCTTTATATTACTCTGATTTGCCCGCAGTTAGAAAGTAATTCCCCTAAATAAATAACTTTAAAAATCTTTTTATTTATTCATAACATACCTCTGTAAACTAATAGCAATGGCACCAACTACTGCGACACAAGATTCGAAATTATTTTACGCACTTTAAAGGAACACAACCATATAACAAACACACACAAAAAATATATCGTATGCTAAAATTGCATTTGCATACTAATACAAGAATTTCATTTTTATCATTTAATTTACGAATATTTTAATGTTTTATTCTTATTTCAGTTACTATTTAAACCCGGTCACTTGGTATGAACTTTATATGAAACTTCCACAGCAAACGCTCGCGAGTGTAGTCAAATGTTAACTACTTCTGCTACTTGTTGGCAATATTTTGTTATGCTGTGTTTTGCTTGTATTTTCCGATTTTCTGCACAAAGTTTTCCGTTGTCATAAACTCAAAGACAAGAAATAAACAAAAACATTACAGAAACTGTCTGCAAATAATAAAATGGGTTACATTCTATGGTAAAAGTAGGGAAAGCATGTAAAATTTCTTGCCTACAATTTATATAATAAAAACAATGTAATACAAAATGTTAATAAAGAGAATTGCAAAGAAAATAAAAGAGACTGTTTTTGTTCACATTTTAATCAGAAACAGTTAAAGCTTTTGTGTACATGATAAAAGGTATTGTAAGCTTAAAAGCTTTTATATACAGTACAGGTTTTTGTTTGAATTAATATTGCTCATACGCACTGTTGATTTAAATTAAAAATAAACAGAAACTAAAAATAATGCTCATACGCTCTAGTAACATTTTTTATTTTCTATAACAGTTGTTAACAAATTAAAAAAAAAAATATTTATGAGACTTGCATTCTTTGGTTCAACTTATTGTAATGCTCAATATGACACTTTGAATGATTATCCATTTCCAGTTACAGAACATCAATTAATAACTTTTCCTCTTATAACTACTGATGAAATTGTAAAAAATTTAAAAGAATTTAAAAACTCAACAACTTGTGGGCCTGATGGTGTTCCCAGTTGGATCTTAATCAACTGTGCAGATGCTTTGGCGTATCCGTTGAGCATAATGTTTAATATCTCCATTAAAAATGGTTATTTCCCAAAATTATGGAAGGACTCTTTCTTAATTCCATTATTTAAATCTGGAAATAAGTCAAATGTTATTAACTATAGAGGAATAGCAAAACTCAGCGCGATTCCAAAGCTATTCGAAAAATGTTTAACTGATTCTCTGTGTCATCAAATTTCCTCTATAATATCTCCTCTTCAGCATGGTTTTCGTAAGGGGTGCTCTACAACAACTAATCTATTACAATTAACAACTTTGGTAAATCGTGGTTTCCTCAATGGCGAAAACACTGATGTCATTTACACTGATTTCAGTAAAGCTTTTGATAAAGTTAACCATAATCTTTTACTCAAAAAACTAGATATGATGGGTTTCGCTGGAAATTGTTTAAGCTGGATAAAGTCATACTTAAAAGACAGAAATCAGAAGGTTAATTTTAATAACACAACGTCGAAAAATATTATTGTAACATCCGGGGTTCCTCAAGGTAGCCATCTTGGACCAATTTTATTTTCTCTTTTTATTAACGATTTACCATCGGTAATAAAGTTTTAAAACGTTCTTATGTATGCTGATGACGTTAAAATTTTTCGTGGCTTTAATAAAAATTCCGATCAGATTTGTCTACAGCAGGATTTAAATAGTTTTTACGAATGGTGCTGCTCTAATTTTATGGAACTAAATTTGAAAAAATGTAAACATATGCGCTTCTCTAGAAGGACAGAATCTTGTGGTCTTTACTCTTTGGGTGGTTTTCAGTTGGAATTAGTAGATAATATTCTAGACCCAAAATTGGATTTTAAACGTCATATTTTATTGACGATTAATAAAGCTCGTGGCACCTTAGCTTTTATAAAACGATGGGCTAAGGAATTTACAGATTCCAATGTAACAAAACAATGATATACATCGCTCGTGAGACCAATTTTGGAATATGGATCTGTGATTTGGGATCCATTGTTCAAATTGGAAAAATTGAATCAGTGCAAAAACAATTTTTGCTGTTCTGCTTACGAAGCACCTACCCTAATACCATAAATAATCTACCTTCATATACGACCAGACTAAACCTCGTTAAGCTTCCCACTCTAAAAAGTAGAAGGACAATGCTAAACGTTACATTTTATTAAATTTGATTAATAGTGATATATGCTCCGATTTCCTGTTAGAAAATTTTGTACTTTTCGTTCCTCCAAGATCAACACGTAATTATATTCCATTATATACTATATTCTATCGTCAAATGTATGCTGATGCTGATCCGTTTATAAGAATGTGTAATGATTTTAATAATCTTTATAATTTGTTAGATTTTTCTTCAAATGTTAACATTATTAAACGCAACATCATTTTGTTTTTAAATTCTACTATTTGAAAAAAAAAAAAAAAAATATTGTGCTTATATTAATTTATAATTATTATGTTAATAGTCTGTAAGGATTTATTACGTAGACTTAAATAAATAAATAAATAAATAAATAAATAAATAAAAAAAATATTTTTTATTATCTATGTATTTCGGCCTTCTAAAAACGAAAATGTTTTAAAAAATATTTGTGGAGTAGTGTTTTAAATGTTTTTTATTTTTTAACGTTAATTTTTGAGTATAAAGACTTGACTATATGTATCTCGATTTATGATCAAGTTACCTTGGTTACACAAATTGCAAAACAAATATAATTGAATGCTCAACATATCTTTTGCAAACTGTTTTCAAATCGTTTCAGCAGTTTGGGTCCTATGGCTCAAAATTACATGAAAAAAGCACTTTTTTACGACATAAATTAAAAATGGAAAATTTTCAAAAATACACTTATAATAATCTATAGGTAAAATACACGAAAACCGTTGTTCACTTTACGAAAGTTTTGGTTATTTTGACATTACGAAAAATTTGTAGAATATACAAATCACATTTCGTAAAGTTTTGTAAAAACTTTTTTTAAATAAAAATGTGGTGCATACCTTACGGGTTTATTATAAAATTAAAAAAAAAAAATGTAATGGTGCCACACCAGAATCGAACTCACGATTTCAGTGACGTCCTGCTGTGTTGAAGTAGACCCCTCTACCATTTGCACCAAAGTAGCTGATGCAATTCAACAAACTAAAAAGGAACTTAAGTCGAAAATATTATGAAATTTTTATGAAAACTAGAAAAATATGCTACAAATATTTAAAAAAAAGGTAAAATGGCAATTAAATATTTTTATTATGTTTATTGAACTAAATAAAATAATATAATTTTTTTATAAATATATCAAATAATATATTAAAAAACAAAATAAAAAAATAATAAAATAATAAAATAATAATAATAAAAAACTTAAATAACAATTTCAAACTAATTGCATTTTATTATTAAATATTTTATCTTTTTAAATATTTGTTTTATTGAATTTCATACTAAACCCGGTAAATTAAGTGGAAGTAGTGTTTTCGGGTCCTCTTTAACTTGTTTTAGGATCCTCTTTATTAAACAAAATATCCATTTATATCAAAAGACAAAAATAGTAATAATGAAATAAAAAAAATAAAACATATAAATTTAAAAAACATTAATATACAAAAAAAATATAAAAACTAAAAAAAAAAAAAAAAAAAAAACAAAACTTGTCCTGGCCAGGAGTTGAACTCGCGACCTTCTGATTGCAAATCCGACCTCTAACCACATCAACATCCATATGTAATATTTGTAACATTACAAATTTTTGTACAATGTACTAAAAAAATATTACGAAATCATGTTTGTATTTTTACGAAATTTGTAAATTTACATAATTTGTTTTATACAAAAGTTTTGTAATATAAACAAAATGTTTGTACATTCTACGAAAAAAAATTTAAGAAAAATATATTTGTATTTTTAAGCATGGATTATTATGAGTGTATATATCGCGCACCTAGTTCAAAAGTGACTCATCTTAAAATTTTAATTTTTCGGGTTTACATGCTTAAACTATGCACAATACACTTGTTTATCTGTAAAAAAAAGTACCAGTGTATTTTGTAGTTGTTAACTGTTGCTAACAAACAGTTATGTTTTTCTTTATGTTTCAATTCGTATAAAGTTGGAAATATTATTTTTCGATTTCTGAAAAATTAAAAATTTTGAGTTGAGTCACTTTTGAGCTAGGTGTGAGATATCTCACGGTGCGCCTGAGTCACTTTAAATAAAAATTTGGGAAAATTTAAAGTTAAAAAATTTAACTCTTGCCTACAAAAAACAAAAAATAAAATTCTGGACTCAGCTCACGTAAATATATCTCTCCTAATTTGTTTATCAAAATTGGTAAGGTACCGGCCATATTTAAAAAATTTTGAATGGCCGCCAAAAAAACGCGCAGTCTGGAATTTTTTCGTTTCGTTGATGGAAAATGGTTTTTAGACCATCTAGGAATTCAGATAAGAGTAACACGCAAATTTTACATAAATTGACTTAGGCGCACCGTGATCTGTTTGGCAATGAAAAGGCTAAACTGCATTTATGGGGCGTTCTCAAAAATATCACCCACACGGTATTACGGTACGCGTAATAACATACAAGTGTGTGTACTGTAATGAAAAGAAATTTGGTCAGGATTTCCTGGTGGGCCCCAGGTGACCCTGCCCCAAAAACTGAAGATAGAAAAAAATGTTCTTTTTAATTTCAGGGTGTCATATATTTTGTTTTGAGGAAAGTGCAGGCAAAACTGCACTTTTTTGTTTTTTCTTAAACGAAGTACTTCACACAGAAAATTATGACTAGTGCAAGTTATTTATGGCCATTTTCAATTTTTTTTTTGTAATACTTTAATTTTTGTTTTTTAGACTTGTTCAATGGTCCCGGGTTCGATTCAACTATTTAGAAAAATAATATATGTGAGTTTTCTATCCCTCATATGTATCGCAGCGCCCGCCTTCGGTGTTCCAATAGCACTTAACCCCACCGAAGTAAAATAATGAATCAGACCTATGAACCAAAATACTTCAATAAGTTCGCCAACTCTTCATCAGGTGGCGACCAACAACTGTTCTAAGACTTATCATCTCGCGCAATTACAGTGTTGCCATGTTTGAAGCTGTTCACACCGTGAACAATAGTGTAAACTACCCATCCCTGGCCATATATATACCAATGTATCAGCTGTTAACATGAAAACTGCAGCCAACTTAACATCAACTGCATTGTCATCAAATCATCACAATTTTTCTACTCGTCATCCAGACAACATCCCTTATTTAAAGTCTAAACCCAATTGGTGAAAATTCATTAAAATTAATTTTAAAAGTGAAAATTTATATTGAACACTAAAAACTTTTAAATCAATTTAAAACTTAACTCTAAAGTTAAAACTAAACCTAAACTTAAACTCAAGATTTAATAAAACCTGAATATTTTATAACGATTTCTGAAAACCACTATCTTTTTATTTTTTATATAAAGAATAGCGCCAAAGGTTTGTTATAATCATAGTACCTCATCCGCCATATTCTCCGGATTTAGCCCCCAGTGACTATTTCCTATTTCCAAACCAAAAGAAATGGCTCGGTGGAAAGAGATGTAGCTCCAACGATGAAATTATTGATCAAACAAATGTTTATTTTATGGATCTCGAAAAATCCTATTTTTTGGAAGGGATACAAAAATTGGGGAAACGTTGGACTAAGTGTATGAAGCTAAAAGGAGATTATATTGAAAAAAATTTTTTTTTTGCAAAACAAACTGTGTTTCATTCCAAAAATCACAGACTTATTGATCTGTAATCGTACAAGCAATTATAACAATGTTTTTCGATATAAAAACATTACTTTTTGTTTTTCATTTATTTTTTTAAAGTGCGCCCCGGTAGGCTAGTTGGTAGCGTGCTGGCTTATCTGTGCGGGGGTCGTGGGTTCGATTCCCACCAGAGGTACTGGTCTGTTTTCGCTACAACGCGCCGAAGGCCATAGTAGCTAGTGCTCGGTTAGGATAATAGTATATAATTTGTAATTATATGATTATTAATTAATAAAATAAAAAAAAAAAAAAAATATTTTTTTAAAATAATAACAAATTAGAAAAAACTTTTAGTAAATATTTGTAAATTCAAAATAGCAAAATAACTGTAATATTAATAAAAGTTTATTTTGCTAAAATCAACAGAAGTTTTTGCTAAAAAATTGTAGATTACTGATTTCATGATGGCAGACTTTTATTCGCATTAAAAAAAAAATATTTAAATATTTAAAAATTTCACATAATTTAGTGATTTTTTTGTCTACTAATATTGAGTAAATGTTTTTGATGATTTTAACAGATTAGTTTTTTTCACTTTCAATTAACTAACATTTAGCTCACATATAACTAAATATTTGTAAATTCAATAGATTTATTTTTGCGAATGTTATATTACTAATATTTAGTAAAAAAAATTGTTAATTTTTGTAGTTTATTTCTACAAGCTCATTTTTAACTAATTTTTAGTTGCTTTTTTTTTGCTATTTTTACACGTTTATGTCTATGAGTGTACCACTATAATTTTTTTTGAGTTTTTTATAACTGAAAATGGCAATAAAAACGAGAGACTAATAGGAATCATATACTTAGTACACGCGTACAAACCATAAAGAAATGTAAATGATTCCCTGTCAGAACTTCGTCGATCATTCATGGAATTGTCTATATACACATATTATTAAATTAATTTTTTACTTACTACTTTGTCATTCGGTTGTAATACTCCAATAAAAACAAGAAATTTTATTTATTATTTTATAGTTGAATAAAATATGTTTTTATTTAATAGATATTCTGAAGGTAATGTCTCTATCTAAATATTCAAGTGTGTAAGAAAGTATGTAGGAGATGACCAGTGTTTTGTATTGTTTGCATTATATCCTTGAAAGAATATGACTACGTTATAATTTTTTAGTCTGTTTTTAATACGCTCGTAGTACAATAGGTGTATTGGTCTCTTTTTCCATGTAAGTGCACACTGACGGTGTTAATTGATTTTTGTTCCCGATGGCTTCGCTCCGATCTTAATGAAATTTGAATATGTGATAAAAAAAAAAAAAAAACATAAGGGTTAATATGGGTTAATAGTTGGGGCCGAAGTTAATACATTTTTGTTTGGAAACATATCGAATTACTTCATATATGAGTTCATAATGTTTATAAATTGATGCATATATGCTGATTTTTAACCGGGATGTTAGTCAAATTATCATATTATAATTAAGAAAAAATAAGAGTATGGTTGTCACAACAATGATAACATGGTTGTCGCAACCATAAATCCAAAAATGTAGAATGCTCTACAAATATGGTTGCAACAGAAAAAGGTATTAAAAATTTGTTGAATATCGTTGTAGCAAAAAAGGCAAATTTTTTATTTTTTTGATAAATAATAATTAAATGTGAACAACAAAAATAAACAAGTTGACTTCACAAAATTTCAGTTATATTCGAGTTGAATTTGAGTTCATTTAAAATAGCAATTAAATCTGATAAAATTAGCAAAAACCTTTACTACACTCTAAAAAATATTGTAAATTTACTACTATAAAACGAGTAAAGTTTCATGTATTATTACGCAAATTCGGTAAATTTATACATCAAAATACGTAAAACTATTTTGCGCACACTTTTATATACAATAATACACACTGACAGTATTTTTACCAATTATGTGTTTACAATTAAACACATTATGATTAAAAGTAGTATTATTTTGTTAATTAAAATTTTTACGCACATAGTTTGTAAATATACTAACTTATAATAGTAATAAATATTTTGACATTTTTAAATTGAAAAAAAAAAAATAAAACCAATTAAAAAAAGCTAAAAAAAAATCTAAAAAGTTTAATTTATTGAGAATTTTATAAAAAAAAATGTATAAACGTAGTATTTGTGATAGTGAATTAAAAAACTTCCTATTGTACCAAAAACGTTTATTGCCAAGTGGTTGCAGACATAGCTTTAAAGAATTAAATTCTTCATTCGATTTATTCAGTAGGTTTTTACTCAATCGATTTAAAAATATCGCCAATATTGAAAAAAATTGCCAAAATTGAAAAAAATCGCCAAAAATCGCTAAAATTGAAAAAATCTTTAAAATAAAAAAAAATCACCAAAAATTAAAAAAAAACGTTAAAACTAATAAAGAAAAAAATCGATAAAATTAAAAAAACTCTCCAAATTTGTAAAATTTAAAGAAAATCGCCAAAAAAAATCGCTAAAATTTAACAAAATTTAGCCAAAAATTAGAAAAATCCCTAAAACTAAAAAAAAATCGGCAAAAATTAAAAAATAGTTAAAAAAAAAAAAATCAAAATTAAAAATAAAAAACGGCCAAAAAAAATCGCCAAAAATTAGAAAAAAATTTCAAATTGGAAAGAAAGCTAAAATTGAAAAAACCAAAAATATTGACAAGAAATTTAAAATAGTTGTAAATGTACGTTTATCTTTATTAGTTTTCGAAACACAGGCTATGTTCCTAATAGATTCTCTTTTTGCTTTGTGATGCTTTGTTTTCGAGAAAAACGCGATCTAAGAACCTAGCCAATCAGGTCGAAATTTAGGACTGTTATTGGGGTTGAGTTTTAAACACCGGTTGCAAACATTTTTGCAGTAGCTCTTTTATTTTTTGAGTTATGGGCGGTTTTTATTTAGTCGATTTTTAAAAGGTATATATTTCAAAAACTAATGGAGCTGGAGAAAAAAAAAAAACATTCAAAACTCCTAAATTTCGATTTGATTGGCTGGATTCGTAAATTGCGTTTTTCTCGAAAAGTAAGCATTACACATAAAAAAGAGTATTTATTTGAAACATTGCCTATGTGTCAAAAACTAACAGAGATAAATGAATGACACGGACAACTTTTTCCAATTTGAGCTATTTTTTTTTTTATCAATTATGGTGTGTTTTTTTTAATTTTACGATTTTTTACTTTTGCCGTTGAAGTTTTTTTTTCTATTTTGGCGATGTTTTTACTTTTAGCAATTTTTCTTATTTTTGGGCAATATTTTTATTTTTTTGTCGATTTTTTTTAATTTTGGCGATTTTTCAATTTTGGCAAATTTTAGTAATTTTTTTTTAAGTTTTGGAGATTATTTTAAATGACGATTTTTTTCAATTCAAGTGATTTTAAATTTTTGGGGACTTTTTTCATTTTAACGATATTTTTTCAATTTTAGTGATTTTTTTCAATTCTGGCAATGTTTTTCAGTTTCGCCGATTTCGGCAAATTGTAAATCGATTGAGTAAAAAATAGATTGAGCTCCTAATTATGGAATTCGCAATGATTGAATTCCCAACGATTGACTTCCCAGCGATTGAATTCCCAATAATTGAATTCACTAATTGATTATATCGAATGAGCTAAATTGATTGAATTCCCCACTAGCGAAGAATGAATTCTCTGCGATTTATTAAGAAAAAAATGATTCGATTTAAAAAAATACGATTTGATTTTTTCAAAATAAAATTCCATCTTTGAAGCTCTGTATATGTACAACCACTTATATA
Source organism: Delia radicum (assembly GCA_021234595.1). Taxonomy (NCBI): domain Eukaryota; kingdom Metazoa; phylum Arthropoda; class Insecta; order Diptera; family Anthomyiidae; genus Delia; species Delia radicum. The sequence goes on along the minus strand of CM037852.1, from coordinate 227,929,136 downwards.
CACATATTTAGTTTTAAATTTATTATTATACAACACTCTTTCAAAAAAACTCTTTCTAAAAATTAATTTGGGCTGTTTTTCTTTCTTACCGCAGGGTAAATATACGCATTTTTGGGTGGTTTTTACGTATATAAAAATGTTTTTTTACGCATTTATCCGTATATTTACAAGTAAAGCCTGTTTTTTTTTACTCAAAAATTCAGTAAAATTATTCATTTATTTCTAAATTTAATTGAATTGTTACGCACTTGCATAGTACATTTACACACTTTTTGTTGACCGACTTACACGTAATGTGTGTATTTTTTCATTTACACACATAGAGTAAATTTACCCAACTTATAGTAGGAGTATAGTTTCCTACTATAAGTTGGGTAAATTTCAACAGAAATTAATTAAAGTGTAAATATTTGTAGACTAAAAACAGCAAAAACTGTTATAAAAATTGTTAAAAAAAACAACATAAATTTTTGATAAAAAATTGTAAATTGTTGATTTCAGACGGTCATTAAAAAAAATTTAATATTTTTGTATGATTTTTTTTTTGTCTGGTAATATTTACAGTGATAATAATCCATGCGTAAAAATACAAACAAATGTCAAAATAACCAAAAAGTAAAGTAAACAAAATTTGTTCATTTTATAAAAGATTTTGTTGTTTTGACATTTTTTTCGTATTTTTAGCATGTATTATTATGAGTGTAGCAGTTGCTCATTTCAATTATCTAAATTTAGGTCAAATATAACTAACTAATTGTAGATTCAACAGATTAATGTTTTAAATTTTCTTATCTTAATAATATCTACTAAAAATCTACTAATTTTAGCAGTTTTTTCTACAATTTAATTTTTAACTAATTTTCGGTAGTTTTAGTAAAAAAAATGTCTTAAAGTTTTCTATAAGTATATAATTCCTTTACCATAAGCCAGTTTGATAGCACTTAAACCCATTTCTAAATAAAAAATACTTGAAGGTTATCGGACATGATTCGTAAACCAATTAGTGCATCTACAAAAGCTCTTTCACTTCGTTCCCCATTTGTCGAAAATGTTTGTGAAACAATTCGAAATAAGCCGAAAAACGAAATATTTGATAGTATTTCACACCACTTTTTAAACCATAAACATTAAATTGGGCAGCTAAAAAATACGTGTTCATTATTATTTTTCACATGTCCAAAGTTCTTTAAGTTAGGAGAGAACAAATCGGGAGACTGCCCTTGTTAGCTGCAGTGAGTGATTCAATGGCGAGTTATAGCATATAGAGCAGTTGAGAAAAATGTAAGGAGCAAATTTTGAAAAGACTTAATTCTATAATTCATATTTCCAAAATGAATGAAACTTTCAAAAATTGCATTCCGACAGAGCATTCTTATGAAATAAATTGTTAGATTAATTCTCAAAAGCTTTAAAATAATATTAATGAGCTACTTTTTGAATTAATTATTGTTTAATGATTCACTATTTTCTTAAATCATTTAATGTTGTGGTGAATGATTAAAGATTTATTTTGATTTATTTGGCCACAGAAATATTTACTTCATACAAAAAAAAATTACTTGAGTTTTTTCAGATTGAATTATTTTATAGCTTGTGTGCTATGTTTTAAATTGTGTGTATTAAATGAATGATACTAAAATGTGCTTCATTCAATTAGAAAAATAATGAATGAACATAACATCACGTTAAATTCATGTAAGTTAGTAATTAATTTAACAATCTTTTGAATGAAGCTATGGAGTGAGTTGTTGGGAATTTATTTACTGAATGATATATGAACATATTCTAATTCATAATTAATTTTTTTGTGAATCAAGTCTAAATCAAATTAATTTTTTGAAGCTCTGGTAAGAAGATAGAAAAGACATTCCCACACCCATAATAATCCATGCATAAAAATACCAATAAATGCCAAAATAACAAAAACTTGTGCGCCCCGGTAGGCTAGTTGGTAGCGTGCTGGCTTATCAGTGCGGGGGTCGTGGGTTCGATTTCCACCAGAGGCACTGGTCTGTTTTCGCTACAACGCGCCGAAGGCCATAGTAGCTAGTGCTCGGTTAGGATAATAGTACATAATTTGTAATTATATGATTATTAATTAATAAAATAAAAAAAAAATTAATAAAATAAAAACAAAAACTTTCGTAAAATAAACCAATATTTGTTTATTTCACTCAAGTTTTTGTTGTTTTGACATTATTTTTGTACACTCAGGGAACTTCTGCTTTAAAAATATGTAGTTGTTTAGGTTGTAACACAGTTTCTTTATTTTTAATGTAAATGTCAGCCATTTGTAGAATAAATTTAATTTTTTACTAACCTTGTAGTTAATTTAAAAAAACAAACCACATTAAATGACTGTTTTATGATTTTACATTCATTTTTTACAGTTGTTTTTTGTTATTTAAAAAAATAAACGTTTGTTTATTTTTTACTACCATGTGGTTAATTTTTACTACAATTTTTAGTAATGTTTTTAATATTAAAAAACAAATGACAATGTTAGTTGAATTTAATGAAATGTTAGGGGATGAATATTCAGAAGTACCAGAAGCCATCCATAACTCAGCTCAGGAAAATTTAATTAAAACGCTGAAACTGCAAGCTTCCAGAACATATTTATATACCATGCGATTAATCGGTCAGCAATAAATATTTTTATAAATAAAAATAAAAAAATACAGTGACTCCCAAATGACCCAAATCCGCAACACATAAAAAAGAGCACGACAAAAGCGGGCTAGTCACGCTCCCTGACATCGTTCCCGTTACAGGAAACAGGTTGCCTGTAAAAGATAAAATTTTTACTATTTTGAAAAGATAAAAATTAATTAACGATGCATTAACAAACACTAAACCAACCTTTAAATAGTACAAAGGGAGAACTAACTATTCAGTTAATCGATTTAGGCCGTATGTTGAGTGAATGCCGTATACAATAACCACGGATCACAACAGCCTTAAGCGATTGATGATGTACAATGATTGTCTTTAATTGCAGGCATTTAGTTTCCAAATAGGTGGCATAAGAGAGTTCAGATAATGTCGTAGCTAACATGTTGTTGTCGCTTTCTGTTGATGATCTGAAAGAAGAGAAAATAGATTTATTAGATTTTATGACAACCGAATTCGGTTCATCACATTATCTGGAATTGTTACGAAATATAGATAAAAATGGTGATGGCTTACCTGACATCAAATTGGATATTGTTATAGTTTATAGTCGAACTTCTTTTAGGGAATAAAATCCATACATGTAGACAAAAATATTACTAATGGTCTGGCATAGAAATAGAAAGTTAAAATTAACTAATTGGAAGTACAATTTAATTAACTTTGTATTTTCGTTAGTTAATTGGCATCTAATGTACAGAATTTCTTCTTTTATTTAACTTTATTCCATTTGTAGGAACTTGTTCCTAACATACTTGTTTCTAAATTATGTTTTTATATGTATATCAATTTCAATTTGTTTTGTTTGTTATTTTTGATGTCATAAAATATTTGAATTTTTTTATTATTATAAGTTACCCTCTTGAAATAAACAGTAAATTTTGTTAATCTCCGAAGAAAAAAAAAAAAAAAAAAATTAGTTGTTCCGTCTCAAAATTCAGAAAATATAGATTCTAATTTTATTCTTCAGAAATTAAGAGAACATTTTTCAGAAACTCGTAATTTTATATCTCACCATGGTAATAAGCGAAGTTATATTCCTCCTAAGTTAATGAGTTGTAAATACGTGTTCCTTAGGGTTAATCAGAATATTGGATTGCACCATCCGTTTGAAGGACCATATAAGGTTTTAGAGAGAAATGAGAAATGTTTTAAATACAGAAAGGTGAAACAATCATTTCTGTCTCGGTTGATCGCTTGAAACCCGCTTTTGTGGATATGGAGGAAAATAATGAGGTGCATTCCAATTTAAATATACTTCCAAAAAAGAAAGTTACATTTAATTTAAATAACTTATCATTAAACCATATTTTTTTAACTGAAGGGGGAGTAGATGTAGGAACTTGTTCCTAACATACTTATTTCTAAATTATGTTTTTATATGTATATCAATTTCAATTTGTTTTGTTTTGTTTGTTATTTTTGATGTCATAAAATATTTGAATTTTTTTATTATTATAAGTTACCCTCTTGAAATAAACAGTAAATTTTGTTAATCTCCGAAAATATTAATATTGTCTCTATACCATTTACAATAATTTATAATATTAAACTCTATAATTTAAAAGATTAGGCCCATATAGGAAACCAAATATTTTTTAACTTTTCGCACGGTGTTTAGGAATGATATTTCATTATTTTGCGCAACATCCCCCTATACAAGTAATGCGATTTGTAATGACACTTGTAAGTACTTGCCAATACCAAAAATGTGCTTATATAACCACTTATATTGTAATGATTTTCTTTACTGGGATACACAAATTACATTTTATTATGAATCTATAACATGGCTTCAAATAAAACACAACAATAACAGCAAAAAAACATGAACAAAAAATGTTTAACATATAAATCTTAATAGTTTTTGTGTTCTTCCTACATCCAGCTTTTATAAAAATAAGGAAACATTAAGAGGAAACAACGACCGTAATATGAAGGATGAAATTAAACAACACCGCCTTCTTTTATTCTTTCCTTTTTTAAATATAAAAGAACACGTCACAATGGAATGTCTCGCTAGAATAAGGGTGTAAGTGACAACTTTTTACATATCCGTTTTTTCCGTAATACGAAATTTTAGTCATAAATCCAGCATCCTATAAAGAAATATTGTTCAAATTTTTCATGCGTTTTTGACGGAGAATGTTTCGAAAAGTGCAATTTTGCGATTCACAAAACTTACTAAATTGAACAAATGAAAAGTTTTTTTTACATTGAACATGAGTAATTAAAATAGTTTAACTAATACCTTTTGAAAGCACAACTAACCGATTCAAATATCGAAATATTAATAACAAATATAAACAAAATAAGAGAAATTTCATCAGATTAAAATGCTAGATCATCTACTGGTATGTAAAATATTTTCTATAAAGATGCATTTAGACTTAAGTTATCGAACTTTGATCAAAAACAATTAAAAAAGAATGTGATTTTATAAGAGTTTCCCACGTTTTCTCATCTCCTATAAAGTTCTAAACATGGCTTATAAACCCTTATTCAAGCGACCCATTTTAATTTTGAATTAAAAGCAGCAGCAGCAAAATTACTACAAGTAGTGCAAAAGAAGAAGAAAATAACTAAATTAATTCAAGGCACATCATAATGGCACCAAAACCACAATGGATGCGAAATGTAAGGAAATATGTATTACTATTAAGTCTCTATCAAATAATCGAATACAAAAGTCGTGTAGTTTTTTCAAGAAAAGCAATACACACACTTGTGTCTCTCTGCAAAAGATATTAAAGATTTGGGATATTTTGTATGTGTATTTGTTAAACAACAATAGCTGTGATGATGACGATTATGACGATGATAATGACAACAAAACCGACAACAACACTATGAAATAAAGCCACAAAATATGCAGCTATATTAAGTATAATGAAATTATAAAGAGCCTAAAATACTTGTACGTACGAAAAAAAGTAAAACGATGTCCAAATATGCGCAGTAGGGTGGCATTTTTTTTAACTTCCGGTTTTTATAAATTATTGTTGTGATTATTTTTGCCATAACCTTTGCCAATTTAGTAAGTGGACAATATTAAAACGCTTGTAATTAAAAAACTCATTTGTTTTTTTGAAAAAGTATTTTTATTTATAGCAGAGAAAGGTTTTGGGGTGGAAAATTAGAGTAATTTTAATGAACGTATCTTATCTTTTTAGCATTTTTGTATTGAACAATTTTATTTAGGGAGAGGAAATGTCCCATTTTCCCTCCCCCTGCAGGTGTACAGCTGAACGCATTTTTTTTTTTTTTTTTTGTCAACTGTTTTGTTCGTGTTGTCTGGTTTGCAAATATTAAATCAATTTGAATAAACAACGACCTCATTGTTAAAAAAGGATTTTTAGAAATGTTATAAGAAGCCGTCAAAGTACTTCGGAAATACAACAAAGGTAAATATACAAAAAAAATATATTTTTAATCTGATTTAACTTAATAGGTAATTTACTTTCTTTTCAGAAAAAAATAACACATTTTCAACAAAAAACTTATCATATCAAACAAAAGTGTCGAATTTTCTTCCTATCACAAACTCAATTTCAATATAGTGTCTAATAAACTTAATTAATCTTCATTAAAAATTAAAATTAACTTGATTGAAAATCAACCACCATCATCTCAAATTAAAAATCAAAAGTTATAAAGAAACACTCACAATATTTTGTCGTTAAAATCAAAGAAATATGTACTTTAAGACTACAAAACGTCACTGCAAGAAAGTCACAACTCAAAAAACATGATTTTTAAGTTAATCACGCAGAATTATATAACGAATAACGCATCATATTGTGTAAAAAAGTCGTATTGATATCTTCTATACTCACCTCTTGAGAAAAATTATGTCGTTATTTTTTTCTTCAAGGTGGAAGTGATATACATATAGATGAGAGATATAGTTAAAACCCGGTTTACTCACTTTTCTTTTAAAACTAATGTTTTTTTCATTTAATTTTAACTATTAAACAATTACCTGGAAATCCGTAAACAAAAAAGATTTTCAAGTTTGATATAATTTTTATTAAAGAAAAAAAATTAAGTATTTTTTCGACCTTTAATTGTGCAATGAAAATGAAAATTATTAAAGTTCGAGGCCATATTAGGATATTGGATATTAGGATTCTTTATTAGGATATTGTCCTAACAAACAATCTACAGAGTTTTTTTTTGTTTTCAAATGTATTATTTGACCCTTTCAGGAATGTGTTGATAAATCAATTTCGGTAATTTTCTAGGTTCCCATCATCAGAACACGTTTCGAAAGCGGTAACAATCCCATGCCAAACATCAAACATTCATATAAACTAGTTTATGCACTACATGAGAACTAAAAAATAAATTGAAAACTTGTTTGTTTTGTGCAAGGTCCACCTCTGGTGGATATTCAATACACGTTTTTTGTTTTTCTCTCCTTTTTATATTTTGTTTAGTTTATAAACAAAAGCAGTGGGAGTAAACTAGACTGTACTTTGTCTTTTATACAACTTTGATATAATTTTTATTAAAAATAAAAATTATGTTTTTCCGACCTTTAATTGTGCATTGAAAATGAAAATTATTCAAATTCGAGGCCATACTCTATATTTCTTTATTAGGATATTGTCCTGATAAATAATCTATAGAGTATGGCCTTGAACTTGAATAATTTTCATTTTCATAAAAGATTTGCTTTCACTTTTACTATCAAAAATTATTAAAAACAACAGTTTTTCTTTAATTTTTACTATCATTAAGAATTTTTTGTAAACAGAAAATTTTATTCGAAAATAATAACTGGTACAGAAAAACTGTATTTATATGTAGTCTGGTTTTCAATAAATGTTAAAATAAGTTAAAAAAATATTTCTTTGTAGTCTAAGTGTATATTCTTTAAAAACAAAGTTTATTGATTACTTTTTAAATAAACTACAATCAGTTACTGTTAAAATATTGTAAGGGTACATATAATTATTTAAAAAAGTTAAAAAATTTTCTTTAGAAATTAATTTTAAAAATTTAAAAAGTGTTTTTTTTTTATTTCGACTCCAATTTTCGAAGTTTAAAAGATATTTTTTATAAAAAAAATGTTATATCAAAGTATGTACCCAGCAAAATTTTTTAGAACAGATTACCACTGAACCTGCTCTAGAACAACTTTTTTTCCACCGGTTACATGGAACCGGTTCTAGAGAAGATTCCTGGGAGTCGAAATGTAAGGTATCACTGTCCCAGAACCAGTTCTATAACTGGTTCTAGAACCGGTTCTAAATCAACCTGTTCTTATTTGGAGGTAAAGAACCTATTGCAAATAGGACAAACTCCATATAAAAAGAACCAGTTGCAGAAGCGAAATTAGAACCTGTTATAATAGAGTATAAGCTGTTCTGCAACCAGTTATTTGGATTTTACTATTTTACTGGGTAATATTTGATAAAAAAAATTTTATTTTTAAAATAATTTATGTTGCGTACAAAATATGCAAAAGTTGTAAAATTGTATTCATTTTACTCTTGTACTTTCGTATTTTCAAGTATTAAGTGAAACAAAAATTTTTATAGAGAATAAATTGAATTACAACAAAAAAAAAAACAGATCGCAGATCGTTTTTGCAATTTATATAAAGAAATTTGGGGACAAATTTTAAACATAATTTATGAAAATTCTTCATAATATTTATGAAACGTTTCTAAATATTTCTGAGACATTTCATAAAAGCTTATGAATTTGTTGTGAGTTTTTTTTTTTCAAGTTATCATAATAAAATCCAGCATTAATACTTTCGTTGTTTCCAGCAAAAGAAATTCTTCCGTTGTTTCAAGCATCATAAAAATTATTTGAAAATCTTTTTCATCCGGTTTTTTTTTTTGTTGTCTGCATTGTGTCGGTATTTCTACCAATTTTTACTATATTTGGGCACTGTTGTAATGTTTCACGTTCATTTGGACAAAGTTTTTGCGAATCGTTTCCTTGGAAACACGAAATTTTCAGCCCAACTTACAATTTGATGCCCCAATTTGTACGATTTGATGCCCAATTTATCGCAGATCTTTTCAATTTAACAACATCTTTTCTTTTATATCGCGGCTGAAATTGGTTCAATTCTTGCAATTTTATATTTTACTTTTCATCGGGTAAATATTTGGGTACATTGTCTACTGCTTCTACATTGGTCCACTGAATTAAAACTAATTTAAAATTATTACAATTTTTCGATATAGCATTTCTGTTTTTTCAAGATATTTGCAATTACATTTACGAGATATCTTTAAATCAGTATAGACGTGATTATACTCAAATGAAAAGTTTTGTTTGAAAAGTTGTGTCTAATATTGTAGAGCAAAAATAAAAAAAAATTAAGATAGTTTTTAAAAAAATTCTATAAAGGAGAAAAAACACTTGCTTCTTTTAAATGTTACTTTCAAAATGTATTGAGCGATTGTTTCGTTTTGATGTATTGTGACTTGGTGGTTCTTTGTTTTTTAAAATAGTTTATAAAAATTCTTAAAATTTGTCCTGTAAATATTTAAAAAGAAAACTATTTAATATAATTGAATATATATTGAGTTTTTTCTTTATATATATATTCATTACAACAATTTAAATAAAACTTAATTTCTATCCTGCATTTTTAAGTTCTTATACAAAAGTGTGCACAAATAACCTCAGGAATACTTATTATGGTACAACTTTAATGAGGTTGTTCTATTGAATTTTCGTTGGCTTAGAAAAGTTAAATCTTTATTTTATGCAAATTCAAATGAAAGCAAAAACAAGTTGAATTTTTTTTATAAAAAGCATATTAATTAACCATTGGGATACATTTTAATGGGAATTTAAAATGTTGAAGTAGTACAAAGAAATTATATACTAAACATGTTTGATAATCATTTTAATTAAATTCACCTTATAATAGTTGAAAAAAAAAAACAATTTAAAACAGTCAAAATGTCATTTCGAAGTTATAAATTAAAAAAAAAAAAATTAATACTAACCAGGAACCACATGGCGTATGAGTGTTATTAATATTGAATGCATTAAAAATATTGATCATACGTAGATTAGTCCAATTAATGTTATATCGTTTTTCTGATGGACGACGAATAATTTTCTAATTTAAGTTCTGAGTTAAATTACATAAATTTTATATTCTTTAATTCAACTCTTTTCTGAATGGTGTTACATATATGTAACGAATAATTTGACTGAATGCAGATTCTGATATAAGTAACCTAGACAGACTTTATTTAATAATTACGATAACGCCACATCTATATTATAATATTGAACAGCTTATATGTCCAGAGCAATGGTAAAGAGGAACCGGAAATTTGAAGTTTTTTTTGCCTAAAATTTGTCATGTTATTGCTGTTTTCATCTTTGACTTCAGATTTATAAGGTTTGCAATTACTAATGAAATATAGCGTTCTGAATACTACAAACGCAAAATTTTAAATTTTCTTTTCTTCAAGATCAACTAAAATAATTTTTTAATAACATTTAACTATGATAAAGCAGTGCATACTAAAGTCAGAGCTGTAAAAGAACAGTAATGAATTCATTTCCTATGGGAGATGAAATAAATTATGATACTTCGTATCTGCTTCAAAAAATTAAGTAAATTGAGACACTCTGTGCTACCTTAAAAAATGAAAATGAATCTTTAAAAAAGAACTCAATAATATAAAAAATGGTAATAATGAGGACATTAACTGTCAACATGAAGATCCATACCTCAAATATAAAACTGATGAGGAAGAATTATCTAAAGAAACAGAGTGGATTTTTGAAAGGGCAAGAAAAAAAAGCAAAAAGAGGAAAATAACCTCTTCTCCTGAAACAACGCTCGAAAATATCTTTACACAAATTAATTCTAAAAAGGAAAATATTGTTACAAATAATAATGTTACAATTTCAAATAAAGAAAATATTGTCATAAAGGAGCGTAGACCACCTCCAATTGTATTGTCTCAGGTATCTGAGTATCAAAAATTAATCAAATTATTAAAGATAAAGCTAAAAATCAGTACACCCTTAAAGTTATCAAAGATGATTCACTTAAGATTAATCTAGTCGATATAACATATTACAGAATGATCACAAGTGAATTTAATGACGCAAAAATATCATGGCACTTGTTTGAAAATAAACAAACTCGCCAAATAAAGGTTATAGTAAAAAATCTGCACTACTCTTGCGAGCCGAAATTAATAGTTTCCGACTTACATAATCAAGGCCTTAAGGCAACTAACGCCACAAATAAACTTGAATATAAAACTAAAAAACCATTAAGCATGTTCATACTTAGTTTTGAACCAGAGGAAGATATTAAAAACATTTACGATATTAAACATATTATGAATACTATCGTAAAAATTGAACCCCTAAAACCATCAAAACTTGTTCCACAATGTAAATCCTGCCAAGGTTTTAATCATACAAAAAATTATTGCAACAAACCTGTACGCTGCGTAAAGTGTTTAGGTAAACACCCATCACTGGAATGCACCAAATCACCAACAGATCTCCCAAAGTGCTGCAACTGCGGTGGAAATCATCCAGCCAGCTACAGAGGTTGCTTGGTAGCGAAAGAATTACAGAAGATTCGAAATAAAACAATTAATAGTCGAATTTCTAATACAAAAGATATAAATCCATATCCAGGCTCTGTCAACAATAATAAAATTTCAAAGATAAACGCACAAGATGGGATCCAAAAATCCTATTCAATAACTCTTAAAGGTCAAAATCAGCAGCATGATAAAAACCTGTAACTAGCAATGTAATGGAAAAAATTTTAAAAAAATTAAATGAACAAGAAAAATTTAATAAAACACTTCTAAGTCGCTTAGAACGGCTTGAAAAATAATGGATGACACAAAAAAACAATTGAAAATTATGACTTGGAATGCAAATGGTCTGTTAAAGCACAAAAATGAGCTTGAAATTATATTAAATAGAAAAAACAAATCAAATGTTTATAAAATTTAAAAACTACGACACGTATGACACAAATCATCCGCAAAATAACCCAAGAGGAGGAAGCGCTGTAATTGTAAAGAAAAATATACATCATATTGAAGAAGAAGGCATATGTATTGAAGAATTTCAAGTCACAACAATTTCAATTAAAACCCAAGGAAATTATGTTCAAATATCGGCAATTTATAGTCCACCAAGACAAAACATAAGCATAGACTTGTATAAATTATTTCTTACTATTACGGAAATAGAAGATGGAACAGACTTAAATTCTGATCACTCACCGATCTACTTAACTGTAAATGGCAACATAAAAGAAATTAATAATAAACCTTATCTTACCAATAAGTTGACAGATTGGAGTTATTTTAAATCTATTTTGTCGGACAACATCAATTGCATGGAACCTATATTAACTCCAGATGATTTAGACATAGAGGTCGAAAAGCTCACAAACCAAATCCAGTCAGCTGCCTGGAGCAGTACTCCTGCAATAAAACCAAAAATAGCAACTCCTAATTATCCACAGGAAATCCTCAACCTAATAGCCGAAAAAAGAAAATTAAGAAAAAGATGGCAACAGACAAGATATCCGATTCTTAAAACAGAACTTAATTATCTTACTAAACTTCACAGTTCCAAAATAAAAGAAATCAAAAATTCGTCATTCAATAAATATATTGAGAAGCTTTCACCTAATAAATCAAACGAGTATTCCTTATGGAAATCGACCAAACATCTAAACAGACCTATAACTCATAACGCTCCAATCAAACAGCAATCAGGAGCTTGGGCAAGAACAGATACCGAAAAAGCTGAAGCTTTCGCACAACACCTCTGCAATACATTTCAACCTTATGAAGGTCCGGCAGGATCATTTATCACACCAAATCAGGAAGATGATGAAATACAATTATTTGACACATCGGATATAGAGCACGAAATAAAAACTGGCCTAAAGTCGGGGAAGAGTCCAGGATTCGACCTAATTACCTACGAAATTCTTAAACAACTTCCTTATGAAGCAATCGTAAAACTCAAAAATATAATAAATGCTTGTATAAAATTAAAATATATACCAATATACTGGAAAGTATCTGAGGTAATTATGATTCAAAAGCCGGGAAAAATGCAAATGAAGTCTCGTATATCCTATATCACTCTTACCAACTTTGTCAAAAATCTTTGAGAGACTCTTCAACAAAAGGCTTAAAGAAATTATAATTGCAAAACAATTAATTCCGAACCATCAATTCGGTTTTAGAGAGAAACACTCGACAATAGATCAGGTTCATCGTATAGCTTATTCAATCGAAGAAGCTCTTGAAACAAAAAAAGTCTGCTCTGCAGTCTTCTTAGATGTGGCGCAAGCATTTGATAAGGTGTGGCATGAAGGCTTAATTTACAAGCTGGAACAATGTCTTCCGAAACAATATTCAGATATTCTTATATCATATATAAATAATAGATTTTTTAGAATAAAATGCGGGAACTCATACTCTTCACTTAATCCAATAAAGGCTGGAGTACCACAAGGTAGTATACTCGAACCTACTCTATATCTTATTTATACAAGAGATATACCAATACCATATAATGGAACAATCGCAACTTTTGCAGATGATACTTGCATCTTGTCAATTGGTAAAAATGTAGAAGAATCAACACAAAAGTTACAACAATCAGTAAATATGCTGCTGACATGGACCAAAAAATGGCGAATAAAATTAAATGAAAAAAAATCCACGCATGTAAACTTCACCAATAAGGATATACATTACTTGCCAATAACAGTATCTGGAAATATAATCCCTCACGCTAATTATGCCAAATACCTAGGAATGACCCTAGACGCCAAACTAAAGTGGAAAGAGCACATCAAAATTAAAACTACTGAACTGAACCTTAAATTTCACCAGTTACAATGGCTCATTGGAAGGAGTTCACATTTATCAATTAAAAATAAACTTCTTGTTTACAATCAAATCATTAAACCTGTGTGGTGCTACGGAGTGCAACTCTGGGGATGTGCAGCAAAAACTCACATCGAATATATTCAACGTTTTCAAAATAAAGTACTAAAGAGTATAGTTAATGCCCCTTTGTACATACGAAATTCTGATCTACACAGGGACTTAGGCGTAAGTACTGTGTATCAGACTATTCAAAAATATGCTTCATCACATTCGAAACGATTACAAGATCATATAAATACACAAGCTGCCACTCTAAGCAACAATTCCTTTATACTCGTAGGCTCAAACGCCATAAACAACAAGATTTAGTGGACTTTACTTGAACTGTATATAGCTTTAGAATAATATTACTTGTTAGTTTTTTATAATACTAGTTGTAATTACATGAAATGTAAATCATTTATAACATTACAATAAAAAAAAAAAAAAAAAATTTAACTATGATTGAAATAACAAGTATATTAAATAGGGTATCCCGAAAAAAACATTTAGATGACCACTCAATCGATGCTTATTAAAGAGCAAAATATGGGAAAAATAAAAGGCCAATTTTTTAAGTGGATCTTAATTTACCCACCAGTTGTAGTGCATTTTGACCAAAAAATAAGTTTCGCATTTTTTTCGAAATATGGTTCAAAAGTTTGTTTATTGGTTTATTACTGGTTTATTGGTTTATTACTGGAAAAATATTTTTAATTTTTACTTTTAAATTTGAAAAATTAAAACCAAAAGTTTATTTTTCGATCTTTTATCATAAATTATGATGTAAGCAAGATTATTTAAGTTCAAGAGCATTTGTTTTTTGTTAAACAAAAACCCGAACAAATTTTGAAGGAAAAAGATCAACGCTTTCCCGTATTGTTTTATTTACCCGATGAGAAGCAAAAACAAAATTGGAAGAATTGAATCACAACCAATGACGGTTTTTAGTTTAACAAAAAACAAATGATCTTGAACTTGAATAATCTTGCTCACATCATAATTTTTAATTTTCTGTAGAATAATTTTCGTTCACCAGACGGTTTTTTAGTTTTGTTTTCTGTATAAAAAAAATATAAATTATAGAAATTGTACTTGGTAACGTATATACTCTGGCGTACCAAAATTACGCTACAAAAAATTTAAAAATGTTTTCTTAGTAATGAGCCAAAACTTAAGAAACTTTTGAGGCCTATTTCGAAAAAAACTAGAAACTTTTTTCTGGTCCAAATGCACTTAAACCGATGACTTCAATCGCTGGTAGGGAAATAAAAATCCTTACCAGCGACTAAAAAAAATTCAAAACATGAGTAGAAAAATTATATTTCAGTTAATTTATTTGCTGGAAATCTTAAAACAAAAATCGTGATTCTGTTAAAAGTAATTTACAATTGTTTATACTCCATGAATGAATTTAATGTCTCAAAATATATAGAAATACTTATACAGTAGTGGTCAAAACATTTGGAACTGAGATCGCATTTGTTGTTTTCATTGATTTATTTTCTTCAAATCACGCTTAGTTACTAAAATTTATTTTTTACATATTCTTCATACATTGTTTTATGTTAAACAAATAAAAAAAAAATTAATTCCGTTAAATTACAACATCAAAAAAATTAATAATAATAGATGTATTCAAACTGCATGTGTTCAAAACATTTGCAACTCTCATTATTCTTACTCTTAACGAAACAATTTATACTAACAAATGCTAGGATATAACGGTAATCGTGTTCCTTTTTAATACGAAATTCAGGCCGTTACATTTTTTAAACAAATTTATTATAATTATTGTTCTTTAATAGTTGTAATAAGATGTTGGAAGCATAAACATCGTGAGAATAATAATAATTTTTGTAAAAAATGGCAGGAAATAAATACAATTCTGATTTTAAATCAAAAGTCTTAAATGATTTTCAAAATGGACTTTCCCAAAATGAAATTTCTATAAAGTACTCCGTTCCAAAATCAACGATTTGCCGCATTGTTAATAGTGGTAAAATCCACACAACTCATTAAGGTGGAACACCCCGTATTACAACTGTAAGAGAAGATCGGAAAATCAAGAATTTGTTTACGAAATATCCCAAAGCAGCTCCCAGAGAAGCTAAAACTGAACTGAACAGTCTTCCCACCATTAAAAGAAGAACCCGAGAGTATGGTCATAGAAGTTATAGATGTACAAAAAAAACGTTTGTGTCGGAAAAAACCGAAAAGCTCGGCTTGACTTTGCACGCACCCATTTGAACTGGACTCAACAGCAATGGAAAAATGTATTGTGGTCAGATGAGTCTAAATTCAACCTTCGGAGATCAGACGGAAGATCCAATGATCGAAGACCACGGGGCGAAAAGTTAATCCCAGATACACAACCGCCACAGTGAAGCACGGAGGTGGAAACGTTATGGTGTGGGGGTGTTTTTCAGTAAATGGGATTGGCCCCCGCATTACTAGCACAATGACGGCCACAATCTATAGAGATATTTTGAGTTCAGTTATGCTTCCGTATGCTGAATGGGAAATGCCACTCTCATGGACCTTCCAGCACGACAACGAAACAAAACACACGGAGGGCGTTGTAAAAGTTTGGCTGCAGGAAAATGAAATTAATATCATGTCTTGGCCGGCTCAATCTCCCGATCTCAACCCGATTGAGAACATGTGGATGATTGTAAAACGGAATATCGGCAATAAAGTATTCCGAAATGGTGATGAACTTTTCGTCGAGTGAAAGCAGTGAAATGAAATTTTTGACGATTATATTAAAAAGCTCAATGCCTCAATGCCTAAGAGGTGTTCAGAAGTTATAAAAAATAATGGCTACGCTACAAAATACTGAGCGTTAAAACCATTGTTTGTATTTCCTGTTAATTACTTTAAGAGTTGCAACTGTTTTGAACACTGCACTATCGACTTATTTTCTTAAAATTACTTTTTTTTATTTTTGAGAAGTTATGAATAATTTTTTTGTATTTGTAGAATTATATGTTATAACTGAATTTAATAAAAAAAAAACAAAAACTTATACCAGAAATCTATTTAATCAAAAAAATTATAATTATCTAAACCATGATTTAAGTTGCAAATATTTTGAACACCTCTGTATATAACATAAACAAAATTATCTTTCAACTACTTACATCAACGGCTGTCTTAATATACAATCCTTTTTTGCAATATGAAAAGGAAACATAACAAATTACGTAAGATATGCGTACTTGTCTTTCACTTCATTCTGCCTACCTGAACATATATTTGCTTGCAATTTGACCACAATTTCTGCGTATATCTTTCAATCTGGCTGGAGTCCAGACTATTAATAATCTTATCAGGGCAATTTTTTTTTTGCAAAAGAAATTAGTTAAACATTAGTAAAATATTTTACATTTTACGGTCAACATAATCGTCTATCAGAGCAATTAATTCGATTAACTATAGAACATTTTCGCTCCACGTTTACTCTAAATGATAATATGCATCCACGAGACGTTGTACAGTGCGTACAGAAGAAGTCATTGCTGCGTAGAGGAAGACACCAATCAGTCTATCCGCCATCGTCCACCGCTATAGGGTCATTATTACTAACTTTTTCGTTCATCAATTGAATAAAAATGATGTGCTGGAGCTGTGGTTACAACAAGACGGCGCAACATATCACACTGCTCGTGCCACGATTGATTTATTAAGAGCCAATTTACGTGAATTGGACTTCAAGATCGTGCCATTGGACGCCGCTGGACTATTTTCTGTGAGAATATATGAAGTCGCTAGTCTACGACGATAAGCCCGAAACGATTGACCACTTGGAGGACAACATTCACCGCGTTATTGCCAATATACGGCCACAAATGTTGAAAAAAAGTCATCGAAAATGGACCAGATTAGACTACTTCCAGCCCTTGCGGTCATATGCCAGAAGTCAAATTTAAATTATAATGCCAGAAGATTATCTTTCGAATAAAGTACATTTCATGTCAATTTAAAAAATCCATCCTTGTTTTATTCCATTTCAAAGTATAATAGCTCTATAAAAAAAACACCCTTTACTACCGAGCCTGTTTTCTGGGTGTGGGTATACCTCATGGATGCTTTCTTCGCAAAATTTAAGGAAATGTGCATAATAAACATAATTTTGAAAAATTCGATTCTTATCTATGTCATGCTTTTTAAACTGGTTGAAATTTGCGATCTCATTGGTAGGTAGACTTTTTTCCAGATTAAATTAAACAGCAACGGGGTAAAAAATAGTTTTTAGTTTAATAAGTGGTTTCCATGGGTTAATTATAATTTGAACATGTATGCTGTTGGTGGTAGTGGTATCACTACAAAACTCTAACTATGTATGCATTTCCTTGTATTTTCTGAGTACTAATAAGCATTAGGGTGGCACTAATTTTTTTTGTTATTTTGGTACTGCTGCAAGATTTAGTTTTTTTATTTTTAAAATATATTCCGCACTAGTCAACATGTTATATCAGAAAAGTTAAAAAGTAAGCAACTATTTTGTTTTTTGTTAAGAAAAAAAAAACATAAACTTAAAAAAACACTATACGACAGAACACAAAATACCACTTATGCATGGAAAACAAAAACTGTAAAAAGTTAAAGAACAAAAAGCCCGGAATAAAAAAGATTTAAAAGCTTACTTAAAAATGCATAGACACGCATGTTTTTATATATATAGTCTTATGCACAATTAACCAACTCATTTACCATATTATTACAACAAAGACTTCGGAAGTTTTACTTTGATTTATTTTATGATTGATTACCAAAAAATATTTTACACGAGCCCTATGTATAAAAAAATATAAATATAATGCATGAGTAATAAAATATCATTCATACGTATAACATAACTACCCAGGCAGAAAAATGCAATCGGCACAGTGTTGGCAAATCGTCGGCGAAGGTCGGTAATGCGTTGGCAGAACGTGGGATTAACAATATTGAGAGTATTGTCGTGTTACCCGATTCATAACAGCAACCAACCATTTGTTGCCGCCGTTGTCATAAAGTTTGAATTAAAAAAACTTGGTGTTTTCCACATACCTTAAATTCAATTAATTTTGTGAAATGTTTATAAAACCCCCAATTATTAAAACAAGCAACCCAGTTCGGGCTTAGCCTTTTAAACAAACAATTGCTGATTGAGCGAATAAAGTATAATGAAATATTAAAAAAATGATGATGCTACTGAATGGTTGTAATATTGTTAAAAGCAATAGGACAAATAATTTTGCGGATGATATTGGCAAAACATTTGCTTAGCAAGCAAATTTGTATTTTTCTAGTACAATATTAATTCTAACTTTTGTAATTTCTAAGAGGGTGGGTTTTATTTAAATAACAGTGGTTTTATATACGGTTGGCACTTTCCACCTGGCTAGGTTTTGGTGTTAATTTATTGAATTAATTTATGCATATTAATGAACATAATGACCTATAATTTTAGAAATTATCCATAGGTTTTCTTGAACTCAATCTTGTTTTCTCCGACAAAGTGCAGGCTAGAGTTTGGCAATATTGGTCTATACGATTAAAGGCATACTAGGTATACAGTAAGGAAAATACAGCAAGCTTAATATTGGACACGAGGCGGTTTAATACACAAACAACAAGGATATCAAATATTATACATTTTGCTTAAAATCAAATTAGTGGCCTGTAACCCGAGGTGTTCCACAAAGATCGATAATTTGCCCTCTTCATTTTTCGTTATACTCGAATGATATCCAAAAAAAAAACTTGAAAACTGCAAGGTTAGAATGTATGCTGATGATGCCCAACTTTAGATTAGTTGCAAGGTCACAGCGATTGAAAAATGCGTCAGAACTCTGAACCAGGCGTTAAGTCGTATTTATGAGTGGCCTACTGCTAACGGTCTTGGGATAAGTCCTACTAAATCTATATGTCTAAATCTAAAGTATAATATAATTGTAGGATTTGCATTTTTACAAATTTTTATTTTTCATCAAATTATCAAATAAATGTTGGATTTTTCTTTTTTACGAAGTAATATAAATTCAAAAAAAAAAGATCCGAAATGTTCAGTCCCTAAAATTACCATAAATTGTCTAACCAGCCAACAATGGCTATGTATCTGCTAACTATACTGCGTTGCATAACCATAATTACAAATGATGTTTGCTTTTTTTTCTAACATTACAAACATTATTTTAAAACTTATAACTCCCCAGTCAGAAATTGCCCGTGGTACTAAAAATCAATCACTGGCATACCACTGGCTAACCGAGGAATTGTAATTTAATTACTGCCAAAGACCTTTACCGGTATTATCTCAGTAGTACTCAAAAAAAAAAAAAATTGGCAAAGAATTGGCTATACCAACGTTGAGAAAAAGTGTTTTCCCAATACTGCCCAGTCAGAAATTACAAACGGCTCTAACCACTGGTATATGAGCGGCGCAGTGCGATAAAGCCATGTGCAGTAAGGCCATATGATCGTATTTTAAAAAAAAAATGGGAAATAATGTCATATGGCGTCTTTTCCAACTCATTGGGAAATAAGGCCAAGGTGTTTTTGCAACCAAATGGGAAATAAAGCCATGTTATGTATTTTTTTTTTTAGTTACATAGTGACAAAATAATAAGTTGTCATTGCAGAGTGTTGAAAAGTTATGGTACAGTCGCGGGAGCGAGTGGGGGTAAAGTAATCTATAAATAAGTAAGTAGCTTTGCCGAGCAAAGTTTTCCTGCGTAGCCGGGCTTAGTGGTTTTTTCCTAAAGTATATCCCACTTTCGGCTTCGCTGAGGAAAGTTTTTCTGTGTAAAAGTAATCTATAAATAATAAGTGGCTTTGCCGAGCAAAGTTTTTCTGCGTAGCCGGATACGGCAAAGCCTCTTATTATTTATACATTACTTTTACACAGAAAAGCTTTCCTCAGCGAAGCGGAGAGTGGGACATACTGGTGGAGAAAACCCCTAAGCCTGGCCGAAGGCCGGGTACGCAGAAAAACTTTGATCTACAAAGCCATTTATTATTTATAGATTACTTTTACACAGAAGTGGGACATACTTTAGGAAAAAACCCCTAAGACAGGGCGAAGGCCGGCTATGTAGGAAAATTTGTAAATTGTTTTTGTTAAATTTGTTATAAATATTATTTTTTTGTAATGAAATATACTACATTTTTGAATAACCAAAATTTTTTAATTGAGTAAGCCATAATGGCTTTATTTTAATTAAATGGGAAAAAAACACCTTATGGTCTTATTTCTCTAAAAAATTTGAAATAAGACCATATGGCCTTACGGCCCATGGCTTTATCGCACTGCGCCATATGAGCAGCCAACTGCTACCCAGCAGTTATCATTCAATTACGTTTTAAGCTATCGAGTATTATATGCCTCGTTAGCTCAGTGGTTAGAGTTGTCGGCAACCAATCTGGCGGACAGAGTTCGACATCTGGGCGCGACAATAAAATTATAATAGAACTTTTTTTAATTTTATTTTCAGAAATCTATATTTTAGACCACGTAAAATTTCCAACAGTTTGCCAACGTTGGAAATTTTGTTTTCCCTTTTTAGACCTTTTGTCTAATGATGTTATAATTTTGGGATTGTGAAAGCCCTAGTTGATAGCACTTGTACTGCTACAGTGCCTTGCCAGCGGTGGTCCGTTTGTCTTTTTCTGACGGGGTGTTTTTAATAGCGTGATAATTGATCACTTATTGTGTAAAATTTACGACATTACTTAATTGTTTTAAGAGAAAAATTTCCGTTAAAATTTACCGAACTTATAGTAGGAACCCGTAATATAAGTTGGGTAAATGTACTCAATGTGAGTAAATGAAAAAAAATACAAACATTGCGTGGTCAAAAATAGTGTAAGTTTACTATGCAAGTGCATAAAAATTTAATTTAAAATTAAACGAGTAATTTTACGGAATTTTCTGCTTAATTTTTGTAAATATACGGATGTTGAAAGATCGTTATAAATAAAAATAAAAATAATATCGATGTATATAAAAACACGTAATAATTTAAACCGTAAAAAACTATTTCAATTGGTATTTTTCTAAAATTTCTCTGAAACAATTCGAAATAAGCCGCAAAACGAATAATGTGGTAATTTTTATCCCACTTTTTAATCCCTAATCATGAGATTGCACCGCAAAAAACACGTGTTCCTAATTTTTTTTTTTCATCACACAGCTAAATTTAATTAAGATTGGAAAGAACTTAAGTTATCTCTGTGTTATTATATCGCACACTTAGTTCAAAAGTGACTCAACTCAAAATTTTTCAGAAATCGAAAAAAAATATTAACAACTTTATACCAATTGCAACATTAAGAAAGACATAACTGTTTTTTAGCAACAGTTAACAACTACAAAATACTTTTTTTTGTTTTAAATAAACAAGTGTATTGTGCATAGTTTAAGGATACAAACCCAAAAAATAAAATTTTGAGTTGAGTCACTTTCGAACTAAGTGTGCGATATATATTATGTATTTAAAACTTTTGCTAGAATTACATATGCAAGCAATGCAATTATTTTAATGTTTTGTTCAGACTATTTTATAATCATAAATAAAATAAGAGCCACGAATGAAATAAAAAACTTTTTAAATCAGAGAAGAAAGTTTATATACCCTACTCAATAATAGATATTTTTAAATATTCCATGTAGAACTACACAAGATAATATTTTTCTTTAAAAACTTCTAAGCCAGTAGTTTCAAATACAACAGTTTTCAAATTAAACAACAGTTTTCAACTTAACACATTTAACTTAAAATTTTAAATTAAGTATACTTTTCATAGCTTCGACAAAACGTTTTTTGAGAATGTTTTTTGTACTTCAAGAGCCTAAAAGTTGCTAAGTTTGTCTGCTATTGAAGTACGTTCTAAAACATTGTTATATTCCCGTTTTGTAGTATCAGTTACATTTGTTTCGGATTATATCGAATCTAAATTCTATCCGTCTTTTGTGTGCATTAAATAAAACCATTATCTTTGTAAACCAGAATTTTGCATTAGTTTTGCTAAAATATAAAGGGTCCGCCATCTAACGTTTTTTTTTTTTCAACTAATGCTTATTTCGTGAATGGTTGTGTATACGCTTGCACAACGCTGGGAAATATTACGACATTACTTTGAAAATCATGGTAATGAGCAAGGAGTGGCCGTTACAGTCAATAGCGATCGTTATCGGGCCATGTTGAACGAATTTTTGTTAACAAAAATTGTAGAGGAGGATATTGGCAACATTTGGTTTCAACAGGATGGCGCTACGTGCCACACAGCCGAAGCTACACTCGATGTTTTGCGCCCTGTTATTGAAGATCGCATTATCAGCCGCAGAGCTGATGTCGTTTGGCCACCTCGGAGCTGCGATTTGACACCGTTGGACTATTACTTGTGGGGTGCCGTCAAAGATAAGTGTTACGCCAACAAGCCAGAGACAATTGACACTTTAAAGGACAATATTCGTGAAGCCATTGGTGAAATACAGCTGCACACATCGATAATGTGCATAAAAATTGGACCGATCGTGTAGGCTACTGCATGGCCAGCCGAGGCAGCCATTTGAATGAAATTATTTTCCATTATTAACCGGAAGGATTGTACTTTCAAATAAAAAAAGAAATTTGAGAAAATATTCAGTAGTTTTTTTTTATAGCATTTTCAAAAAAAAAAAGTTATTTGGCGGACCCTTTACAATAATCCATATATGAACTAATGTATAATTCTGCTAAACATTTTGTCTAGTTATTTTGAACAAGCAATATGAATATTAGAGCAGAACGAAATTTGAAAATGTTCAATTTCTTTAATGTTTCAGTAAAACCAAATAAAGAAACCAAAAATTTGTTGATAACAAAAATTTTTCATTTTTAAATAACGTTCAACTCTAGTGCATATAGATGTACAACTTCAAATTGTTGCTTTTGTTTAATAAAATTTTATGTTTTATTAGGCACCACATTGTATTCCATTCCTATTCAAAAACTTCTCCCAAATTTTCTCTAAAATTATTGTGAGACAAGTTAGAATTCGTTGGACTAGACATTTGTTTTTAGCGCATTCATAAAATTTTAGATTTAGTAGAAAAATGTCTATAAAATTATATATTAAATATTAATTTTTGCATTTTGGGTGTATTTATACGAACTGCCACAGGTACGGGATTTTAAATGGTTGGCCGCATTTTGATATCTCTTAATTTCATATTAACTTTACGATGAAACTTTCTGAATAGAAACTTTGGTTCTTTTAGAACCTTCTCTTCTGGTAGAACCTTTTTGAACATCCTGTTCTTAAAAATGATGTACAATAATTCGAAAGGTTAACACTATGGCGGGTCGGTTTAAAAATCGCTCAACGTACAAGGAAAATCATATTCTAGGGATCAAAATAAGAAACTTTGCCGAAAGAGCCATACCTCTAAACGAATTTTGATGTCCCGACTTTTGACCAGTAGGGTCAAATTTTGAAAAATCACACTTAGACCCATTTAGAGTGCCCCAATCGAATTCAACCTAATCAATTATTATATATACATTTATCTGCTAGAGCGGCTTCCGGAGAAGAAATAGCGGCCCTAATCTTGGAAAGACTCCTCCTACTTTCTGAAATATCTCTATCCCGAGATTTGTACATTTTGCTATAAAAACACAACACAACTTAAATTTTTACCCTTTAACGGTCACCTATAATGATGATTTTTACATTAATCTGCTAGCGCGTCACCCTGAGAAGAAGTAGCTCCCATAATCTTTTAGAGATTCCTCCTACTTTCTGAAATATCAAAGTGGGCTTTTTCAAAATTTGTCCCTACGTGTCAAAAGTCCGGACATCAGAATTCGTTTCAGAGGTATGGTTCCTTCGGCAAAGTTTCTTATTTTGATCCCTAGAATACGATTTTCCTTGTACGTTGAACGATTTTTTTGCCACCCTACAAATCGACACGCCCTAGTTAACACCTATTTTACAATTTCTAATTTGATTCACAACAATCGGCTTAGTATTAGTTTAGAATAGGGATGCCAAACGAGAAATCCCGGGATTTTAGTTTTTAAATCCCAGGTTTTTTATTGTGACTTTTCGGGATTTGCTTTTTTACTTAAATTATGGAAAACCTACTTTTTTCGTCAATTTTAGCTTATTTTTTTAATGTTTACGATTCTGAACAACTTCTATATATTTCGTGAGTACACTCCTAATAATCAAAATTTGTTCCTTGTAAAATTACTAGAAATTTGTGTTTTTTATTTAAAATTTTAAATACACTGAGCGAATTATCTGCCCTTCAGTAACGAATTTAATGAAAATTAGCAGTGAAACTCGTCCATTGAATATTTTCATAGAATCTATGAAACAGGTTTCATTACAGTTAATTTTTATGAAAGGTTTCATAGAATTAATGGAATTATTTTAAAGAATTTCTAAAAAAAAAAAATTATACGTTTTTTTAATATTAAGTGGTTTCATTGAATTAATAACACTTTTCATGAATGTCTTGAATAATGGATTGGATCAAAGCCAATGAATCGCTTCATATGATTTATTAAACAATTTTAGTGAAGTTCAAAATTAATAAAAGACTACATTAAATAATGAAGCACTTTAATATAAATGAACACACTTAATATATGTTGAACACTTGAGAATGAAATCTTAAAATTAAAGTTTAAAGTCTACGAAAATTAATGAAATTATGAATTTTTATGAAAAAGTAGAAAAAATGAAGTCTTTGAAATAATTTCATAGCTCTAGACAAAATTTTCAATAAATTTATAAAGAGATCATTTATAAATCCAAGTGAATTTTTTTTATCAAACAATGAAATTTCATAAAAAAAAAAACAAGTGGAAGCATTAAAGTCCGATGTGCCGAATTTGGTATGAAAAAGCTTAAATTCGGCTGTGCCGAATTTTTGGATACCCTCCATCTCATTGTTTGAATTAACCAGTGAAAGTGCAAACAATATATATATTTATATATATATATATCTATATTCTTTGTAAAAATAACAATAACAATGTTGTTTTTATGAGTAAAATAAAATAAAGGGTCAGCCATCTAACGTTTTTTTTTTCAACTAGTGCTTATTTCGTGAATGGTAACACTTAGCTCATGTCTGATTTGACAGATAATTGGTTTTATCCTTCCGCTGAACGAATGTGGTCCGTATGTTTGTTATCTTGTGAAAAAAGTGAAAGAAACTGGCATCCTCATCGATATACCAAAGCGTGAAAAGCCAAAAACAGTGCGTACACCCGAGAATATTGCTTCTGTGGCAGAAAGTGTGCGTGAAGCGCACACCGTCGTTCTCAACAATTGAACATTTCGGAGACATCATTGAGACGAATTTTGCATAAAGACCTTAGTATGACGACATACAAAGTCCAATTGGATCAGGAGTTCAAAAAAAAAAGTTATTTGGCGGGCCCTTTATGATTAGTTAATGTATTTGGGGTGAAGAAAAAAAATGTTGTATCAATTATCGTTAAAAGCGAACTGCACTGTATATAAATACAGATAAAGATTTACACAATTCAATACATATAGTTTGTGTCTTTGCTATGAAAAAATCGTCGATATTCAGGCGCTGAAATCGCTATGTTTAATTTTTATGATATTAAATATATATTTGAACTGGGAGTTAAAATCCAATTAATATTCCTTTAAGAATCCAATTGATGGAAACGTCCAATTGGGAAAATTGTCATAGCGCCATCTATTAATTTATAAAGGGATAGGTCTAAAGGGACAGTAATAAGAAAAAAATTGTTTTAAAAAGAATAAATATATTGTGAGTTAGTAATTTAATTTAATATGTTATTGTAATTGAGAAAGGACCTAAATGGAAGAATAACTAGCTCCACCTTTTAAATTGTGAAGGGAAGTTTATAACACTTGAAATATGGGAAATCGATGTCTCAAAGTAATCAATATTTGTAGAAAATATTATTATCCGTACATGAAATATTTACATATAATGTAGCACTGAAATAATTATTTTTCTATAAAACAAAACCCGTGATTTTCGTAGAAAAAAACCACAATAGTCTTTTGGCAATGTAACGCAAATGAATTGTATAAAATACAAAAACACTTTAATTCTGCAGGTTTGTTCTCAATGAAAGAAGTTTTTTTTTGGGATAATAATTGAATTTAAAATCAGTAGTGACAATTTAGAGTGCTTTCGACACATAAAACTAATTAAAGAAACTGGTATTTTTTCAAATTATATAAATCAAAAAATAGATCCGGTGATAAATTAATATGTTTTGCTGACATATTAAACTTTTGTCAAAAATTCGTAAATTTTTTGGAAGCAAAAATCGTCCAATAGTCATTTAGTTATTTTGGGTATTAAATATCGTCAAAATGACTATAAATCGTCAAACCTGGCAACACTGTATGTGATTGCTTCTAATGCATACATACATACATACCAGTTATAAAAACCTTCATACATACATACAGGGTGGCTGGTGCATATTGCTGCAATAAGAAATCCAAATAACTTTTTTTTTTCAATACATACAAATATTTTTTTGTTTTTACATTTGAAAAGCCATACATTTTTATTAAGTATTTTTAATGGCTTTTAAGAAACAATTTAATTAAAATGATTAACCCGCCTGATGACATCAAATGCAAGCGAAATTCCGTGCAAATTACAGAGAAAATTCCAAGCTAAGGGGCAAGTCTACTGCGTTAAATTGCTTGTTATTTGATATTTTTAAAGGAGATAAATGAAAATCCTTAAGCAGAACTCTTGACTGTCTGGTGATACATATATGAGCAAAAATATTCCATGTCGAAACTCTAGAATTGACTTGTATTGCAGCAACTATGGCAACAATTGTTTCTTACATTCGAACTGAGAAATTTTGATTAAAAGGCGTCCTAATGATTGTCCCACGATTGACAAAATAATTTACGAGCCCAATCTGCTCGGAGGAGTGCCGCCTAATGTGCCCGTTAAGTTTGCTTATGCGGAAACGCCAGCCTCCAAAGCATTGTAGTCGCGCACAATCAAAAATAATAATTTCATTACCCATTCGTTCATTTTCCTTAAATTGAAAGACAAAGCAATGAAACAAAAAAAAATGGAACCGATTAATAACAGAAAAAAAGTTATTACGTTTTTGTTTTGTAGTGGCATTTATCAGCCACCCTGTATTACAAAACAAAACAAAAAAACAACAACAATATTTTGTGGGTTTTTTTTTTGTGCGTGTTGGTTATGACCACGGATGGTAACCGATTCTGTGTGGTTATTGGTTTGGTTAACGCTATTTTCTTTTATTTCGGTAACGGTATTTTAGGGGTAACTATATTTCAGTTATTTCGGTTGCGGGCTTTTAGCGTTAACGGTATTTTATTTATTTCGCTAACGGTATTTTAGATATAAAATAACGTTACATTTTAGTTATTTCGTAACTTTATTTTAGGGAAAAGACTTTTCAGTTATTTTGGTAACGGCATTTTAAGGGTAACGTTATTTTAGTTATTCAGGCAATGTTAATGCACACTACAATTTTTAGCCCCATTATGCCCGAGTTTTAATGATTTTCTAGTTTATGATCATACTTTGGGAAAATATATATATTTAAAGAAGTTTTTTTTTAGATCTTGTAGATTATTTCGGTAACGGTATTTTTATGGTATTGGTATTTTAATTATATCGGTAACGGTATTTTACGGATAATGGTATTTCAATTATTTCGGTAACGGTATTTTAAGATATTGGTTTTTTAATTATATCGGTAACGGTATTTTACGGATAACGGTATTTTAATTATTTTCGGTAACGGTATTTTTGGGATAACGATAGTCAGTTGGTAGGGGTTTGAATCGGAGACAGTATTTTAGCGATATTGACTGCCATCCCTGATTGCGTATATTCTTGTGTATAAGCATTGAATGTACGTATGTATGATGAAATAAATAAAATATTTTAAAATTTGATTCAAAATTTTAAGAGGTATTCCCACATTTTCACTCATAACTTTTGAACGCGTTAACCGATTTTGATCATTTTCACTAGGAAACTGCTCATGACATCAACAAATAATTTGACTGAAAATTAGGAACACCTCTCTTCTGTATTGGCGGAGTATTTTGTATTAACACAGACAGACGGACAGACGGACATGGCTATATCGACTCCTCTATTCATACTGATCAAGAATATATATAGTTTGTGGGGTCCCAGAATTTTTTTAAAAGAATTACAAACATTTGACAAAGTGATATATACCTTCCTGCACTATGGGATGGAGGGTATAAAAGAAGAATTCCACAATATTAATGAAATTTCTAGGACCAAATCTACGGAAAAGTTTCTATGAAATTATTTCATTCATATCATGATGGACAATTTTTTGATCGTAAATACACGATGTAGTAAAATAATTTGTGGTTCGTAATGTTTAAGGTATTTTTAAATTTAAAATCCAATATTACTACTGTCAAAAATTATGATCTCATTCTAGATATCGATACCGGACTTCACTAGAGCGAATTTATTATCGTTTTTCCCGGGAATTGACATAGCTAAAATGGTATCATAATTTTATGGAAAAACTATATTGTTGGGAAAGGTACAATTATAGACTAAAAAACAAACGTTTTCGTATAAAAAGGAATTTCTGTTAGAGATTAGCTGATGATTTCATAGATGGGATAGGTAAAATTACGTCTCGCCAGTGGATTTTCGGTGGCGCTCGACATTTTGTTAAATAAAATTAAATTTCATTGCACAATCAAAGGTCGAAAAAAACATAATTTTTATTTTTTAATAAAAATTATATCAAACTTGTATAAAAGACAAAGTACTGTCTTGTTTACTACTCCCCCTGTATATTTTGTTTTTTTAACCAAAACAAAGTGTACAAAAATGGGAAAAAAACAAAAAAAAACGTGTATTAAATATCTACCAACGGTAGACCTTGCACACAAACAACAAGTTTTCAATTTATTTTTTGATTTTTTAATCTTCAACTTCGAGCTCATATATTAGTTCTCATTTGAGAAAACAAGTTTATATGAATGCTTGATGTTTTGCATGGGATTGCTACTTCTTTCAAAACGTGTTCTGATGAACGGAACCTAGAAAATTCCCGAAATAAATCTATCAACACATTCCGGAAATGGGTCAATTAATAATTAGATTATTTGTAAGGAAAACATCCTAATAAAGAAATATAGAGTATGGCCTCGAACTTGAATAATTTTCATTTGCATTGCACAATTAAAGGTCGAAAAAAACATAATTTTTATTTTTTAATAAAAATTATATCAAACTTTAAAAAAAAAAAAATTAAAAAAATTTGGTGATAGCAAAAATTGTATCAGAAGTTCAGAAACAAAAAAAAAATCGTTTTTATATCTCGATGTACACGAGTTTTTGATGTTAGATTACAGAACTAGCTAGTATTGTTTTCAGAACAATTATTACAATTAAAATTCACGAAATTTCTCTGCGAAAGGTGCACAGAGAAAATATATTAATGCTAACAATAGAATTTGTTGCCAATTGCATGGTTTTGTTGTTGTTGCCAAATTTTTTTGTCAATATAAGCAAATACCACAATCCCTAAAAACCCCAAAATTCCAAAAAAAAAACCCCGGAATTTCAAACACTCCCGAAAAATACGGAATTTTGGGATCGGGATTTGCAAAATCCTGAATCCCGGGATTTTTAAATGTCATCCCCAGTTTAGAAGTTCTATATTCATTATAATTATTGCACATATTCGATTAGTCACGTATGAGTATTATTAATTCACACATTGAAATAAAATCGCTCATACGTACGTACGTATATTCTCCAATTTCAAATTATTTAAACTAGATATTTCACGAATATTCCGTTGCTAGCTAGTATTCATCATGTTTTCTACTATTCGATCGAATACCGAATATTACCACTATTTGGTCGAATTATTCGGTTAAAATAATATAACTGTATTTTATATAAAATACATTAAAAATCAAGCTTTTAACAAAATGTATTTTTTTAAATATCAAACACCGCTGTTTGTATTGGCGATTTATGTTAATAAATCTTCGTCCATGTCTAAAGTAATGTATATATTTATCAGGGATAAAAAGGGCTCTTCTTCAGTCGGGCTAAAATTTTTTACTGGTCGTCCATTTTATGAAAAAAATTAAAATGGCGTTGAAAGAATGTTCCAAAAACTAAAAATTGTGATGCAAATGGCAACCCATGTAGAGGTGTTTTGAGCAGTATGGATTTTTCTAATGTACCAGTTATTTTAAAAGAGATTTTTTTGCAGCCATGCTCCAAATTCAAGTGTGCAAATCTGAAATCATAAAAAAAATTTATATTTGCTACTAAAATTTTGCGTAACCGCTTTTTTTTTTAAAGTGCCATTAACCACTTACCTGCATATTGTGCTTATTCCTTATATTCTCTGCAGTTTTCAACCGAATATCTTTAGAATTGGAGCAAGTAATGTCCAAGATATTGCATTACTTAGTATTTATTTACTAGTAAACTTTAAGTGAAAAACTATGTGGCCTTCAAATTTCATTTATATTTGTCAATCCATATAAGAGAGATAAGCGCAAGTATATTCTAGCCAATGTAGCTAGTGCTCTTATTCTAATATTAGGTTTATAATTCATTATAAATTCTAATAAAGTATAATAATAAATATTTGTGGCCTGAAACTTTAAGTGCCAAATGTACCAACATGTACACATTTTTCCTCCAAGCAGAGAAAAAATATGATTGAACATGATTTCCTACAAAAAATTATCATATTATGATCTTTGCAATCATAAACATCATTCTGGCTGATCACATAATGATCATTTGGAACGATTTTTTCATCATCTAGATTCATAATAAGACTATGGGAATAATATTATGATTGTTACGAGTTTCAATCATAACATGAAGTTCTTAAACATAATATGATGCCCATTTTCTTGTGTGTCTCTACTGTATGAAAGTCTACCAAATTTATCACCGGTTTTTTGTTTACCAATTTATAGTTCACAAATGTTCATGAGTTATTACAAAACACATTCTCACATGCTACAAAATGTCAAATGAGTACAATTTTTTTTTCAAGTCATAATATAAACTCGTATTGTTTGCCATTTATAACCGTATTTTTTCTAAAAATTTTAACTATATTTTGTTATATACACTCAAAATAATAAAAAGTGTACTTTTACAAAACATTTTTGAAAAAAATCAGCTAAAATTTACGAAATCTGTACGAATTTTACCAATATTTTATTATTATTTTGTATTTGTTAATTTTTGTCAGAAAATTCTTAATCCCACCATATTTTATTTTGAAACGTATATCAGAAGCCAGCAAAAAATAGTGCTTACCCAGAAGCATTTCCGAGTGCTTTCAAATCAAATACAGATTAGATTAGATCAGAAGGCACTATGCACCGCGACCAATGTAGGTCTTTTGTGCTGCCTAAGGTTACCTACAGATTCAAGCTACCTATAAAGCCAATTATCCTATTAGGCAAAATCTTCGTGATGTCGGAAGGCGAAATGAAGCGATCACCTAGGAACCTAAGTCTCCTATCACAAAGCCTGGGACATTCGCAGAGAACATGCTCCGAGGTCTCAGACACCATCTCGCAAAACCTACACAAATCCGTGTCCGATTGACCCTTCTTGTGCAGATGGTATCTGAGATTACAGTGTCCAGTTAAGTACGACGCCAGGGTCCTCAAACCCCCCCTTTCAAGCGACAAGAGTCGCCTCGACCCCCTACTGGAAAAAGAGATCAATCTTTTAGCCTGGCGCTGACCAGGAGAGTTTTCCCAGTAACCAGAGAATTCAGACTCTCTCCATGCCCTGAGCCTTTCCCTAACATACCCCGCAGGTATTCCACAGAATGGTTCAGGACCAATAAAGGGCTTTCGGGCCCCGTGTTTGGCAAGACAATATGCCCTCTCGTTGCCCTCATGCCCCTCATGACCAGGAATCCACCCCAAGGTTAGAGAGTTGCCTCTACCGAGCCTATTGAGAGTCTGAATGCATTCCATGACCAACCCGGACGACACCTTATAGGCCATTAAGGCCCTCAGTGCAGCCTGACTGTCAGAAAGAATGTAGATGCGAGATCTGCGAGTTCCCCTTCGCAGGCATTCCAATGCACAGACACAAATGGCCCAAATCTCCGCCTGAAAAATGGACGGATATTTACCCATAGGTAAGGCACGCTGGAAGCCTGGTCCGAAGACGCCCGCACCCGTGTTCCCATTCGACTGCTTAGAGCCATCAGTGAACCACACCTGAGAACCATCTTCCGGTTCCCAGGATTGATTGGTCCACATGTCTCTGTCAAACAATAACACATCAAAATATCTATCAAAGATCCACTCCGGTGACACTTTGTCCGCAACCTTAGAAATTGGGTCATCTATTAGGATTCGCGCGATCCTCATGTGACCCCTTAGGTCGCCTCCCCTCATGCCCCCGAATTCACTAAGTCTAGAGGAACCCATACTGGCAACCTCCATTACAGAAATATGCAATGGCGGGATCCCCAGCATAACCCCTAAGGCATCCGTCGGGCAAGTTCCGCTGGCCCCTGTAATGCCAACACACGCAAGACGGTAGATTCTCTTAAGAGCATCCCTTGCCTTACTCTGTTCAACTTTTGGCCACCATGCAAGGGCAGCATAGGTGATCATCGGTTTAACAATAGTATTGAACGACCAGTAGACCATTTGTGGCCTTAGGCCCCATGTTCTCCCGAAAAGCCTCTGGCAGGCATAATATGCCCTGGTGGCCTTCATCAAATACAGATGGCATGATTTTTGTTCGCGATATCCCACTTGGTATGTCTCTGAAAAGCACTTCGTTCAAGTGCTCTAACATAAGAAGAAATTATTCATGCACGCAGAAAAAAGAGCTTCATATTGTTATAGTTTAAGAGCATCATGTTATGATTTCAGTGTCAAAGCAATCATAATATGATCGTAGTAATCATATTATGATCTTAAATCATATTATGATCTTAAATCGTTGTCGGTAATTATAATATGATCAGCCAGAATCATACATATAGGATCATAATATGATAATTAGTGCTTCATTACATACAACGAAGCACATTAGTACTTCATTGTATGCATTCTTTACTGCTTCATCGCAAGCTTTATTCACTGCTTCAAAGAAAGCATTTAGGGAATCACAACAAAATGTCATTCCTAATTGCTTAATTTTGTGTGCAAGGCGGTCAAGCGCTGTTTTAGGAAGCATACAAATGTATATGGTTTTTGGGAAGAATTTTTGTTAAATGACAGTATTTTGAGTGTATGATAAATGAACAGAAAAATTGCGAAAAAAAAAACAAAGCAAAAGCCAATTTTAAGCAGCCGTTGTCTAAATTAAATTTCAACACATACACCAAACTAAAATACTTACGCAAATATTGCAATAGAGATCAAATTTTTCCAATTTAATTTTTTTCCATGGATTTTGGTTTTGTTTATATTACAAATTTCCATTTTAAAATAACGTTGTCGAAATTGTAACGTCGTATTGTGTTAGTAATACGCACGTATTTTGTTTCATCAAAAAACTTCTGGTTTTAGAAATAACAAACTGTTTGTGATAATATCAAAACAATAGAGAATTTGAAATGCAATCTATGATTATTTTACAATAGTGTTAGTGTACGTGTTGTGCACTGTGTGAATTGTGTGTGTAACTGTAACTAATAAAAAAATCTGCACAAATGCAAATCAAGTACAATATTGTTTGATGTTTTAGCCAGTGGCTGATTGTTCTTTTATAATACACTGCGTTGCATAACTATAATTACAAATTATTTTTGTTACTTTAAGTACACTCAGGGAACTTCTGCTTTAAAATATGTAGTTGTAAGGGTTGTAATACAGTTTCTTTATTTTTAATGTAAATGTCAGTAATTTGTAGAACAAATTACATTTTTTTATAACCTTTTCGTTCATTTAAAAAAACAAACCACATTAAATGACTGTTTAATGATTTTATATATATTTTTACAGTCGTTTTTTTGTTATTTAAAAAAATTAAAAAAAAATAAATGTTTGTTATTTTTTACTTACATATGCGGTTAATTTTTACTACAATTGTAGTTAATTTTTTGATAATCGAAAAACAAATGCCAATGTTAGTTGACTTTCTGAAATGTAAGTAGTACTTTCTTTAAGAGAAATTTGATTTGTTTTTAACTACATTTGAAGTGGGGTTTACCTACATAGAATTCTAAGTGTAATATTACAAACATATTTTTAAAGCTTATAACTGTTTTTTCAGAGTGTGTTCTCTTATTGCGTAAAATCTAGGAGATTACTTAATTGATTTTAGAGAAAAAATTTGTGGTAATGTTTTGTTAGTGTTTCATAACTAAAGGGTCCACCATCTAACGTTTTTTTTTTTTCAACTAGTGTCTGATTTGACAGATAATTAGTTTTATCCTTCCGCTGAACGAATATGGTCCGTATGTTCGTTATCTTGTGAAAAAAGTGAAAGAAACTGGCATCCTCATCGATAAACCAAAGCGCGAAAAGCCAAAAACAGTGCGTACACCCGAGAATATTGCTGCTGTGGCAGAAAGTGTGCGTGAAGCGCCATCAACATCAATTCACCGTCGTTCTCAACAATTGAACATTTCGGAGACATCATTGAGACGAATTTTGCATAAAGAATTTTGCATACAAAGTCCAATTGGTTCAGGAGTTCGAAAAAAAAAAATATTTGGCGGGCCCTTTATAATTACATATAATGGTAAACAAAGGAGAACAGCAAATAAAAAAAAAATTAAAGAATTATTTTTATTTTTATGCAATTCTAATCAATTTTCAATAAAATGCCGCGTGGTTCATATCTAAGTGATTTTCAAAAAGAGCAAATGTAAGCCTATTTAAATAGTGGCTTAAATTTTCATGAAATTGCTAGAAAAATAAACCCTATGTGGTTGTCGCAATTTTTGCAAATAATCCGAGTGCTTATGGTAAAGATAAAACAGGCGGCCCAAAAAAAACCCATTTTTTTTTTGGACCGGCGTAATCAACTTCCTATCAATGAGATAATCGATGACTGTGAGATAAATGTGTCGAAATCAACCATAAGTAGGCTCTTAAAGGATTAAAATAGAGTTACTTGCTAAAAGCTAATGTCTGCGCTAAAGTTATTACCACGTCACAAAACCGCTCGACGTTAATTCGTCAAAAGGAATTTACAAACCAACTGGAGAGAGGTAAGTCAATAATCACTGTTACGGTTAGGACTGTTTAAACATAAATTTCTTTTGAAGGTGATATTTTCTGAAGAGAAAAAGTTCAATCTTGATAGTTCATATGGTTCAGTTTTATCAGCTATTGGAGAGACTTACGTACGAAACCACGATATTTTTCATAAAGAAATTTCTGAGGCGGATTGTTAATTATTTGGGGCGCTTTTCGTTTCGACGGTATGGTTGATTTCGCATGTCCAAGCACCTGAATGAATTCTTCTGAGTACATTAAAGTAAGTGTGTTCGATTACTTTCCCAGTAAAGTCCAGTAAAAATAACTCAGTAACAAAATTACAGAGAGTAAGACAAATTTACAAAAAAGTAAACGAACGGAAAATTTGTAACAATTGGTAAAATATATAAAACAGCTGATTTTAAATAACAAATATTAAAAAAAAATCAACTGGTCATTATGGAAAAGATAAAAGTTAATTGAAATTGTCGACCAGAAATAATTTAGAATGTTTTTTAATTTCTTCCATAGTTAATTCTTTAATATTTTGAACTTTGAATCCATAGACAATTAAAATTTAATTTAATATTTTTTTTTGTTTACTAAAAATACAAGCATATTTTTTCAATCATATGTTTTTTTCTTCTTACAAATTCTTACTGGCAAAAATTTATCCAGTAAAAACTTGTAAGTTTTTTGTCAACAACCTGTCATTTTACTCTCTCTTCTTACTATTTTTTACTGAGTATTTGTGTTAACGAACACCTTCAAGTAAAAACTTTTACAAATTTTTAAAAATTTTTGTGTTATCGAACACACTTAGTATTAGAAGAGAAATTAGTGTCATTTATTGAAAATAGCTACGAAAAAGGATTCATTTTCCAACAAGACAATGGCTCATTACATGTAAGTCGTCAGATGATGGAATGGCTATTATTAAAAAAATGTAATGGAATGGAATGGCCCGCATGTTCTCCGGATCAAAGCCCCATTGCGAATATTTGGGGAGTATGAACCCCTCTAGTTTACGCAGAAACCGTCAATATGAAAGCGTTTTTCATCTAAAAGCAGCAGTTATTAATGCGTAGAAATCTGCGCTCACAATATTTTAACAGTAACTGATTATACTTTATTTAAAAAGTAATCAGTAAACTTTTTTTTGCATTTATTTATTTATTTATTTATTCATTTCACCATTTATTAAAAAACAATCTTCATGTACACAGAAAAAATTATCAACCTTAAATATTTAATTAAAGATTTAATTAGAATTAAATTTGTTTCCAAGCAAATAATTAATTGAATGAATTAATATTTTAATTGACTTGTAAATTTATAAATACATAATTCTCAAATAATTTTTTCATAGACTGTGGTTTAATAGAAGAGTTTCAGTATAAAATACCAAATACATTTAAAGTTTACAAACAAACCAAGAACACACACGAACAGACACATCGTTGCCAAAAACACATACTATATACAAACGTATCTTTCACACACTTTTGTTTTATGAGTATATTACTTTTTTTTTTCAGATAGTTATAGTTTTCAACTAAGGTTTTAATTAATATTATCATTGCCGTGATAGGTGCAAAATCAATTAAAATATTAATTGATTCACAAAATTTTTTAATTGAAACCTGTTTTTAGTTTTTTCTGTGTAAATACTGTTTTTCTGTGCCAGTTATTATTTTCATTTAAAATTTTCTTTTACAAAAAATTCTTTATTTGAACCATAAAGTTTATATTAGTAAAAATTAAAGAAAAATTGTTGTTTTTAATAACTTGGTAGTTAATTTCTGACAGTTAAAATAAAATCAAATCGGTTTATTTTACGAACTTGGGAGTTTTTAGAATTTTTATAACGGAAGAACTTCGAATAAATCTGGTATGTAGTATATCTGATCGAAGGATGCCTCACGCATAATTAAGACTGTTGCTTTAAAATAGTTTTCTTAAATTTTTGTAAATTTTGATATATCAAAGTGTAAGTGTATTTTAAGTTTTGAAACACTAATTTATTTTTTTTTATTCCTTTTTAAATACTAAAATAAACAAATTAATGAATTGTTTTTTTTTTTTTTTTTTTTTTTTTTGTTAAATATTATTAGTTTTGCATTGGTTTTACATTTATGGCGGTTAAATTCGTCTCCTTTTTTTAATTTTCAAAACTTTTTGTGAAAGAAAATATGTAATTATAGTTTTGCAAGGCAGTGTAGTGGAAGCATCGTCATCAGACTGCTGTATATTTGCCCTTATTGCCACTGCTGCAATTTAAATTGCTATTACATTGAATACTGTTTTAAAGAGTGCTAACAAAAATGTCATATTTAGGGTAATCCTAGTCTAGGCCCATACTTATCTTATGGTTTACACATATATTACAAAAACTATTGAAAATACAAAGTTGTTAATCATGGAAAGCACATTTAAAAATTCGGTAATTAGGATAAAAGCCAAAATTTCATATCTTTTTTCAGTTATTGCATCTTGTGCTATCTAGAAGCAATCTTCTAAAAAAATCTGTCAAAAATCAGCCAATATGAATTATAAATAAATTTTACAATTGGTGATCCATCATTGTTGTTTTAATTTAACTCTTGTTGACAATATCCCTATCATGTTTTTGTAATTTTAAATATTAGCATATTGTAGGAGGATTTGCATTTACATTTTTAAAATTATCAAATGTATTGTTTATCTGCATCAACTACAAAAGATAGTGCTAGTATTTGTAATTTTATAGTAGAAAAAAAACATAAAACTAGATTAAATTATGAAAATGTATTATATTATTATTTTATACATTTATTTAAAAATTTGTTGAAATGGGTCTTGAAAAAAAATATATTAAAAATGAAACACTAAACACTAAGCACTAAACACTAAACGTATTAGTTATTGTTAAAACTTAAATGCAATGATCCTGGCTTGAAAAGAAATAAACGAATTTTTAGGAAATTAAAGTTGTTATTTTAAAAAAAATATAAGATTTGCCCTTAATTATACCTAAATTACATTCCAAGGTGTCCTTATGTTGTTGCGGAAGTGCTTCAGAAGTAGTCACCATTTTCGTTTTATGAAAATTGTGGAATTTGACGAAAGCATAGCTTTAATATATTTTAATCAAATCTATATTTTTTTATGCTCATATAAAACGTATTTTCCCAAATTTCATTGGATTCATTTTAGACTTTTTGCACTTAAAAAAATTATAGTTCGATCGGTCAAATTTTTAAAAATTATATACAATCGATGAACTAATTTCTAGCATAGAAATACATTTTCATATTTTTTCATCAACATAATAATCAAAAAAAAAAAATAAAAGATTAGACCTTTTTATATTTATAAATAATTTTTGAAATAAGTTCCAATAAAAAAAAAACAAAAATTGATTTTTTTTTAATTAATTATTTGGCAACTCTGGATACAAATTTTTCCCATTTTTTTTATTGATGAGTGTACTTAAGATGTTGAATTATTTTATGATTTTAGTACCACTTAATTATCTTTATTCAGTAAAAAAAAGTACTTGGTCGAAAATGGCACACTGTTTCAAAAATGAGTTAACTCATTAACGAACAAAGCGTTGCACGTTGTTGCATGTAAAGCATTAATGTGGAAGAAAAACACCATTAACCCTTAAGGTAGACACTTTCACCTGACTTTTTGTTTATTACACAGCGCTACAAAATTTACTCCTAATGTCAAAAACATAAAGAATATTTCGGTAACGCTGATTTTATTGGCGTACCAATTTTTTTTTCTGTTAGAGCCAGATTTTTCTCAAGATTGCATTAAAGTATTGCATCTTTTAACTAAGTTTTTTACATTCAGCAACTTTTGGGAATCACATTTGTTTAATATATTTGTTGCAAACCCACAGAAAAACATTAATAAGTTTCATCAAATTCGTGTAATGTAGCAATTTTAAGCTGTTTCCGAGTTAAGATGATGTCCTTTAAAGGTTTTCTGACGGAATACTGTGAATCCGTGATAAAAAAAAAACACCATTAATTTTCAAGGTAGACACTTTTGCCTAACTTTTTGTCTATTACAAAGCTCCACAAAATTACCCCTAATATCAAAAACATATAGAATATTTCAGCCACGCTGATTTTATTGGCGTACCCCATTTTTTTAATTGTGGGCAACATTTTTCTCAAAATTGCATTAAAATGGAATAAGTTCATCAGCTTTCATCCAATGTAACAATTTCATCAGTATTTATGACACATTTCATAAACTACAATAATTATAATGACCATATCATGGTCTCTATGAACAAAAATAATGAAATTCTTACTAATACAAAATATCCTTAATATATATAGTTTTAAAAGTTTCGAACAATTTATCATCCCATTTCGCAATCGAACATATATTTTTTGTGCATAAGCATAAAGACAAATCAGACCAGTTATTTCGTATATAAAAAAAGTGAGGTTCATGGGAAAAACGTGAAATGCACCTTAAGTTTTAAATTTAATCAGCAAAAACTATATTGGAAAACTACCCATCCGAACTTTTTAGAACTCGTTACATCAGAATCTATTTAATCCAAAACAGTTTATTTTGCCACCGGTTGCATATAACCGGTTCTAGAGCAGGTTCCTGTGAGTCAAAATGTAAGGCTTCAGTGTCCCAGAACCAGTTCTATAATTGGATCTAGAACCGGTTCTAAAGCAACTTGTTCTTGTTTTGAGGTAAAGAACCTGTTGTAAATATGACATACTCCATACAAAAAGACTCGGTTTAGGTTGTTTTTTGCTTTTTCTTATTTTACAAATTACTAAATTTTTTTACTAATTTTGGTTGCCAATTTTACTAACTTAATTTTGCTAAATTTTAAACCCCGATTTACTAAAATTAGCAAAAAAAAATATACTAATAATATAATATTTTTTTTAAGCTAATAATTATTTGACAGAGAGAAAAATTTAATTTTATTTGTGCACTTTAATATTAACTACACTCAGGGGAAAAAGTTTCATCATATTGATGAAAATGTTTCATAAATCGTTTGCCATAAATTATTTATTATATCTTTGAAGTTTTCATACACACAGAGAATAAATTGATTGGAATTCCATTGTAACCAACAAAATTTAATCATTATACAAAAATTTTAATTGTAAGTACTTAAAATTCATCATCAGAATAATTAAACTATATTGTAAACAGAAAACATATAAAATTAACCAAAACACAGTCACATCATTCAACCTATTGGATTTCCTTATCAATATTGAAAAAATATTATCTTTTAGATTACCTTTAATACCAACAACCAACCAGTTTTCGGAGATTTTATCCCTTTATTAAAATATTTGCAGTTAAAATCGACCTGCTAAAAAAACAATCACTCTATCTAAAACATAAGTTTTCGTTACCAATTACTGTTCAATAAACATTAACAAGACATTTGATTTATTTTCAATGTTTTTGTTGTTAATGTGAAAAGTCTGATGCTCCAGTGGGGTATGGCTTTGCATATCCAGTGCATAATTTTTGTAAATTTTTTAATAGTTTTGGTAACTCTACTAAAATATTAATATTAGCAACCCAATTTCTGTTGTACATACAAATCTATTTCTAGACATTAATATTTAAACTTGAAAGAAAAAAAATATTCAATTTGAAAATTTGAGAATACAAATTTAAATTGAGTTTAAGCTAAAGGTAAAGTAATTACCTGACAAGCATAAGGTCACAGGTTCGAGCCCAGTTCGTGGAGAAGAATTTTTTATTAATAAAATAATTTTAAAATAATATAATTTTTTTATAGTTTTGGTAACTTTAATAAAGTATTGAGATTAGCAACCGAATTTCCAAATCTATTTTTAGACAAATATTAAAATTTGAAACTAGGAAATATTCAAGGTTGAAATTTAAGAAAGGATATTTAAATTGGGTTTAGGCAAGAGGTAAAGTACTTGCCTGACAAACAGAGGATCGCCGGTTCGAACCCAGTTGTAGGCATACAATTTTTTTATTAATAAAATAAATTTTGTTGAACGCATGTGAATCTATTTATAGAATATTATAGTCCATAAACATAAAATATGCACTTGTTACAATAAAAATTCAAAATTTGTTAGTAATGTCGGTTGTTACAATAGTATTGAAATTTAATAATAGTGATAGTACGTGGAAACACAAAAATTCGGTTGTCAAAAACTGTTTTCTGTGTGTAAATACGATGAAATTAGCTTTTCTAAAACTTCGGGTTTTGATGAGATCTTTAGCCAGATTCAATTACTAAAGGGTCCGCCAAATAACTTTTTATTTTTGAACTACTGAACCAATTGGACTTTGTATGGCGTCATACCAAGGTCTTTATGCAAAATTCGTCTCAATGATGTCTCCGAAATGTTCAATTGTTGAGAACGACGGTGAATTGATGTTGATGGCGCTTCATGCACACTTTCTGCCACAGCAGCAACATTCTCGGGTGTACGCACTGTTTTTGGCTTTTCACGCTTTGGTTTACCGATGAGGATGCCAGTTTCTTTCACTTTTTTCACAAGATAACGAACATATGGACCATATTCGTTCAGCGGAAGGATAAAACTAATTATCTGTCAAATCAGACATGAGCTAAGTGTTACCATTCACGAAATAAGCACTAGTTGAAAAAAAACGTTAGATGGCGGACCCTTTAGTATCAGCCTAGCTAATATGTTTGATTTGATTTGATTTATTTTTGTAAATATACGCAGGTTGAAACTTCTTTAACATTAAAATAATCTATAAATATATATAAAAACAAAAATACTAGTAAAACTGTAAAATTCTCCCTATTTACTACACAGAGAGAATTTTTGTCTAAACTGAAATTCTTGTTATACTAGTAACACTAAAACTAAAATACTTGGTATACATTAGAACTTGGGAAATGGCACAATTCGCATTGCTTTGTGGACATGTTATTTCAAGATTTATTTGCAATTTAATAAATTAAGTTTCAAAACCAATATTTTAAAATCGCCTTACAATTAATTACACGGTGCTACAATGAAAAAAAACTTGGAAAACGACCTAGCGTGGGTTATAGGTCTTGTTGAGTACATTACAAATTGTGTCAAAAAATTTCAGAAACACCCTCAAATTCAGAAGTTATTCTAAAAAACCGTTTCAAGTGATGTTCGTCAACTTATCGACCTGTTACTCAGTCAGTTTTTGTCCGATTTACATTTTTTTAACGGGTTTGGAAAGAAAACTGATTAGGCTTTAAAATGGCGTGCATTTCTTATACATTTGTAAGTTATAAGTATTGTTTTTGTTAAGAATATCTACAAAAAAAAACGAAAATTATAAACTTTTTTGATTTTAGTAGCTTTTCATTGCTTATTTTAATATGAAAGCTTATAAAAATTTATACCAACGTATAAAGAAAATTTAGTTCTTAACAAAACATGGTATTAATTTTTCAAATCGGATGAAAACTGTAAAAGTTATTCAACTTTTCATGAACACCTGTTTTTAGCATTTTCTCCCCCAGCGCAAACCATATGAATAAAAAAAAAAAAATTAAACAAGCGTTTTTGTAAGTCAAGTGGTTTACCAGAAGAAAAGTCTGCAATCTTAACATTTTACTTTAGAAAAAGTTTAGTAACTTTTGCAAATAGAAACCGATTTTAACAAATAATATCTCGTTTTTTTCTATATAAAATTGTCTTTAAAATACAGTGCAAAAAAAGATAGGTTTTCATTAAAAAAAATTAAAATAACTCTTGTTGAATTTGAAAAATTTGGAAAAAAAATAAAAAAAAAAGAAACTTTTGCTAAACACTTACCTAATGTCTTGGAATATATATTTAATGAATACATTTCATGAAAGGCTAATTCTTTGTCTTTCCAAAACTGTTTAAAATTTTGAAATCGGTCAAAAAATGT
The DNA here is from genome assembly GCA_021234595.1 of Delia radicum. Taxonomy (NCBI): domain Eukaryota; kingdom Metazoa; phylum Arthropoda; class Insecta; order Diptera; family Anthomyiidae; genus Delia; species Delia radicum. The sequence continues at coordinate 227,885,406 of CM037852.1, read as the reverse complement.
GTGAGTTAGAGGTACTAAAGTGCTACGACCTACCCTAAAACAGTTTTTTGAAAATAACTCAAAATTTTGAGGGTGTTTCAAAATTTTTGAAAACGGTTTTTGTATGTCCTCACCTAGGCCTACAACCCCCACTAGGTCGGTTTTCAAGTTCTGACAAAAAGTTTTTTTTTGTAGCAGTGAGTTATTAAAGCGTCCAAATGATATTGAAATACATGTGATATGTGGTGAAAATCCTTCAAGTCACTTACAATCCACAGCTTGCCATGTCTCTCTAACACGTCAATCTTGGTTTATATTTTCGTATAATTCAAAATATCTTATCATTGGCATTCCCTTACTAACCATAAACTTTATATTTCAAAACTTTTTGCCATAACTATAATGAACATTTTTCAAACAAGTAAAAATATTATCTCAAAAATAATTTCAAACTACCCGTAATAAAAAAAACAAAAAAAGTTTGTTGCGCAACTATTTATAAAGCAGTTGTCTGTCTGTCTGTATGTAAGTTTGTTTGAATGGATGTCCTTATAGACACGTATAATCAGTTAGACAATTAGCAGTTGGTTTGCTGTTTGGGCTTTAAGGCAATAAATTAGTTTTGCAAAAAAAAAAAAAAAACTAGGTGTTGGCAAAAAAAAAAATCTGAAAAATATACATATAAAAAATTCAACCGGAAAAGTTAAGTGCTGCATATAAAGGCTGACAAAAGGCGGAACAAAATTGTTGGAAACAAAATGTTATGGCAGAGCACTTAAAGGATAAGGCAAATTGTATTTAAAATAACATGAGAAAAATTATATTAGTTTTATTTTAATTTAAACTTTAGTTTGATGGAACTCTATAAATTCTAAATACAATGACTGATAATACAAAAAATATATTAATAATCTAAAATTTTTTATCAAACAATGATATTAATGATATTTTATTTTTTAGATTCATTTCTTGTTTTTCTTGTTAAATAATTTTATTCAAATGCAATCAGAATATGTATTTTAATATAAGAAATCAAATATTTATGTGTTTATAAATGGAAAATTTATTTTAACTAATCTTTTAAAATGTACTTTCCACTTTCTTTCTTACACTGATAATAATACATGCGTAAAATTACGAAAAATGGCAAAATAATCAGTTTTTTTTGTAGAATAAACGAAAATTTGTACATTTTACAGTGCGCCCCGGTAGGCTAGTTGATAGCGTGCTGGCTTTACAGTGCGGGGGTCGTGGGTTCGATTTCCACCAGAGGCACTGGTCTGTTTTCGCTAAAACGCGCCGAAGGCCATAGTAGCTAGTGCTTGGTTAGGGTAATAGTATATAATTTGTAATTATATGATTATTAATTAATAAAAAAAAAATTTACATTTTACAAAAATTTTTATGGTTTTGACAACAATTTCGTATCTTTCGTATTACTCGGTATACTAAGGATATTTTCATTACCATTCATTTCATTGCAATTATTTCAAAATAAGTAAAAAAATAGTTGGATGCACCTATAGACCTAATAAAAATATTCCTTATGATTGCTTTGTTAGTTTTTTGGAACTTCTGACCGTAAGGTACATGACATTGTTATTGCTAGTGACTTTAATGCAAACATCTTGGCCACGCCTTATTTAGTTAATTCCCTCACGTCAATTGGATTACATGTACTCAACACGGAAAACCCTACTCACTTTTCTACTACAAATAGTACTTTGCTCGACATTTTTATTATAAGTGATACTTATAAATCATTGCTTTTTGATCAATTAAGTCTAGAACTAAATTTCGGCCCATTTCAATACTACCATATTTATCCAAGGTCTTTGAATGAATTCTTCACCAACAGATGTGCAAATATTTAACAGATCATCGCCTTCTTTCGGAATACCAATCTGGTTTCAGAGCAAAACATAGCTGCGTTACTGCTCTAATTAACGTATCTGAGGATATCAGACTTCATCTCGACGTTGGTAATATATCGTTCCTTGTACTACTTGATCATTCGAAGGCATTTGATTGTGTCAACCATAACATACTTTGCACCAAACTCACCTCGAATTTTAATTTTTCTACATCGGCTACTGCTCTGATAGCCTCATATCTTCTAGATCGGAGTCAATCAGTGACAGCAGGAGTTTCAACATCCACTCCACTGGCCATAAAGGATGGTGTACCGCAGGGTTCTATTTTGGGACCCTTACTTTTCTGTTTATATATAAATGACTTACCATCTCAACTATTAAATTGCAACATACACATTTATGCTGATGATGTTCTAGTATATTTAAGCTGCAAGAAAAATCTTATTTTTGAGTGTATCTCAAAATTGAACGATGACCTCAGGAGAAAACATGGGTGGGCATCGTTAAATAAACTTCACATTAATCCTAAAAAGTCAAAATGTCTTATCGTATCAAAAAGAAGACAAAAAATACCCACTGACATCGCGATCATATTAGGCTGCCAAAAAATTGAAATTGTTGAATCTGCAAGGAATCTCGGTATCATATTTGATAAGGAGCTTAGGTGGAATACACACATAAATGCTGCAACCGGAAATACATTTGCTATGCTACGAACTCTTTACCAAACTCAACATTTGACACCAGTACATATTCGGAAACTTCTTGCTAAAACTTTTATAATGCCCAAACTGCTTTATGGCTGTGAAATTTTTTCTAGCTGTGATTCTGTTGGTACCAAAAAACTTAATGTAGCTTTCAATGCTGTTATACGATACGTCTATGGACTTAAACGATATGATGGTACGTCGCAGTATTCTAAATCTTTATATGGCGTAAGTTTTGGCGACTTGCTTAAGATTAAGACTTTAATTTTCTTACACAAAATAATATATACCAAAGAGCCAGATTACCTATATAGACGTCTGCGGTTTACTTCATCTGAAAGAGGGAAGGCATTAATATATACCCTACGCCGTAGTTTAAATTCTGATTGGCACTTTTTAATAAGCGCTGAACATCATTGGAACTCTCTACCCTTTAGTACTCAATTAAAAGGCAACGCTTTACAATTTAAAAATAAACTTTTCTCGAGCTCTTAAAATTTGTGTATCAATTAAAATGTACTATATTTTAAAATGTTTGTTTGCTTTATAATTTTATTTTTTTTTAAATATTTTTTATGTTCTATTTTATTTATATTATAATTATATTGTAATATTAAAATTTTATAATTTTACGAAACGATTATGCCATAATAAGATCACATGCTGTAATTTAAAAGATTTTAATCTTGTTGTATGTGATATTTCAATTAAATAAATAAATAAATACAAAAAAATAAATAAGTAAAATGTTAAGCACTGCAATTACGTTTAATGGTAAGGGAGTGCTTGCCTGAAGTGGACCTTTCGTTTCTTTAGTGTTGTTGTATAAATATGTTAAATCTGTCAACTGTCATTGAGTTAATTTTTGTTACCACAATTAAAAAAAATTTTGACTTGAACGCACACGGTGTTCTTGGTTTTATTGTGTCGTTTCAAAAAATCGCAATATACCTAAAATAAAAAGTGAATAACAAACAAGTTTTAAAGAATTTTTCAGGTCGGATTTTTGTAAACGGTAAGAACTTTACTCACATATTTATAAAAATAATAGATTACATAAGTTTTTTTTAAGTTTTAGTTCCTTTTAAATGACTAGCGCATCACTTAAACTGTTCTTGTCTGTTTTGAACAATTTGCCAATATCACATTGCAGAAACGTTCATTATTTTTCGGGCTACCAGTAATGACACCAGATTATTTTCTGCATTACTTTAATACAAAAATTATGACGTACTTTTAAATAGCTATTTTCCCCATTATTTCAATACAAAAAGTAATGCGCTACATATTAGTTGTGTCCGACCGAACAGTTCGGCCAAAAAACTGTATTTTGTCGGTTTTTTGAAATATAAAGGCAATGAGGAAAAATTTTGGCATTGGGAACATGTTTGTTGAGCCGATTTAATTCGATTTTGTGTATAAAATTTATGGAAAAAGCCGAAGTTTAGCTATAAAGTTAAAAGTTTGGCCGAATTTTCGAATTGGCCGAACTTTTGGAGGCCGAACATTGAATGCATTGCTTAAATACGTACTTTTATTTAAATTTTACACTCAAAATCGCATCTAATCAGCCCAATAAACATTTTTCCATTCTCCAAATTTGCCCATAATCCTTTAAAATACCGAATATTGACCAAATGCATTTTCTGGCCGAACTGTTCGGTCGGACACTACATATTAGTACTTAGTTTTAATATTATTTTATATATAAAATATTCATCTTAAAATTTTTTGAAAATCTACATATTTTCAGACTCACTATTTTTTCAACTCAACAAATTTCTTGCAAATTTCAACATCTAAAAATTAATAATAGCTGCTCAAACATTTTCTTTAAGAAGATTCAAATTTTTAATTCTATAAAATTCTCATTTGGTTTATAGTTCATGGTAGATAAGTGTTTTAGTTTTGCCAAATAACAGTTAAGTCATAAATTTAACATCTTATAATTATATTCGTTAATACGAGTATTAACATAAGTGATATACGAAATTGATTACTTGACTAATAGGCAAGGTTGCCAACTCTACGACATAATAAATAGCTAGATTTTAAAATTAAAATCGCTAGAAATCGCTAAATTCTCAAAGTTTAGTAACTTCATGACGCTTGTTCGGAAAAGACCATAACCACGAGCTTCATTACTAAGAAGACAAGAATGGAGCAAAATTGATGATTTATAGGTTAATAGGTGTTAAAGTTCAGCCTATTATGGAGGCTCTAGCTTTTCTAAAACTTCGGGTTCTGAAGAGGTCTTTAGCCACATCGAAATACTAGTATCAACCTAGCTAATATGTTTGATTTTCTATATTTTTGTAAATATACGGAGGTTGAAAGCTCGTTATAAATTGAAAATCGCAAAAAGCTTATTATTTGCGTAGTGAATATAGAATAAACATGTGACATACATTTGTATTAGCCAAGCAATGCACATTATTGTTGTGCAGTTCAGTGATTTACTCAGTAACAAAACAGTTAGTCACATTTCGGTTGTTGCATTTTGGTTGATATATAAGAACTATGAACATGACTCCACTTATGAGTTCAATGTTTTATAATTAAGTGGAACAAATTCAAATATAGCACCAGCCAATTGTTTGGACTTTATATTGAGCCAAATTATTCACTCAATATTAAATTCTTTTGAATTCTCGAATCTCTAATGACAGATGCATGTAACATATATAGAAACAATTGTAACTATAAGTTTTGTAAACTAATTTTAAGTTATCAAGTGACTTTAGAAAGTTACACAAATTTAGACTAATCTTGGTTATAAAAGCAACTGAATTTTTCAATAAAGGGACAATCTTGTATTAACAATCAAACTCGCCTCATAATTTATTTACATGGCGAACCCGCCTTCATAAAGTATTACATTTGTTTAAAAATCTAGAAGTGTTTTTAAATTAAATTTTTGTTTTTGCAGTTTTAAATTTTATAAAACCGCAGTTGCACATAAAATATGTTTAAATAATTTCCAGTCAATAAATTTGTATCCTTCGTCAATAAAATGAAAAGTTTTCATTTATAAAATTTTTTATATTTATAAACTTTATAAACTTTAAAAATTTGAATTTTATTTTTAATTTATGGCCTTGTGCCAAACCAAAATAAACCTCATCCATTTTTTATATTTTCTTAAAAACGTGGCAACATTAGTGAAAGAATTGACATTGTGAAATAGAGACGGAGGAGATTAGAAAAATAAACAAACCAAATCTAAAAATAGAATATTTGTGTTGTTAGTGTTGTCACTTCTGAGTATAGTATACAATACCAGAAAATGCTAATAGGAAAGAAAAACTGCAATTTAGCTACATTACATTCAAGGCCATACTTGGGTGTGATCGCTAAATGGTCATGACTAGGTATTGTTACGTTTGTAATGTAAGATGAGCGCAGGTTTGATTCTTACAGCCGCAGGTTGTTGAAAATTTTATCATATAGAGACAAACTGACAATTATGAGACACAAATAATGATACAATTTAAATGGAAAATCACTGATGAGCCTATCCATAAATAGCAGAAACTAGTCTAGTCTGACATAAAAATTAATAGTGTTTATAATTTTTAGAGAAAAACGTTTATTCTTCTTCTTAACCTCAACATTTCTAAATTAAATTTGTCAAATGCATATTAATTTAAAATTAATTGCGAGTGTCTATATGAAGTTAATATAACACTGTACTAAAATACATTATAAAATTTGCCCTGTGGCGATGTCTCAACTTAAAACGCAAAAGTTGTCAACCCTCAACGTAAAAACCATGCGTCAATCTGGTACCATTGTGAAATAGAGACGGAGGAGATTAGAAAAATAGACAAAAATCTAAAAATAGAATATTTGTGTTGTTAGTGTTGTCACTTCTGAGTATAGTATACAATAACAGAAAAAGCTAATAGGAAAGAAAACGCAATTTAGCTGCATTAGATTCGAGGCCATACTTGGGTGTGATCGCTAAACGGTCAGGACTTGTTATTGTTACGTTTGTAACATGAAAGAAAAACTGCAATTTAGCTGCATTACATTCGAGGCCATACTTGGATGTGATCGCTAAATGGTCACGACTAAGTATTGTTACGTTTGTAATGTAAGATGAGCCCAGGTTTGATTCTTACAGCAACAGGTTGTTGGAAAATTTATCATATAGAGACAAGCTGACAACTATAAATACACAAATAATAATACAATTTAAAAATGGAAAGTCACTGATGACGCCTGTCCATAAAAAGGCAGAAACCAGTCTAGTCTGATTTAAAAATTAAAAGTGTTTATAATTTTTAGAGAAAAACGTTTATTCTTCTTCTTAACCTCGACATTTCTAAATTGAAATCCATTCATAATCTCATTTCATTTGTGTTTTTATCTTAAACATTTAAATTTGTATGGCTTGATGAAAAAAACGCAAAATAGCTTAAATAAACAACTTAATAGCATATTGAAATAAAAAACGCGAAGTCTTAAAAATAATTAATGAAATAAGTGATTAAAAAAGAAAAAAAATTAAAAATGTAACAAACAATCAGCAATGTTGTTGTTGTTTGTTTTAAAGATACCTACTTAATATTAGTATAACTGGGCGCTGTAGTGTAATGGTTTGCGCTTTGGACTGTTACACAGATGGTCCCGGGTTCGATTCCCGGTGACGACAACATAAATTTAGAAAAAAAATAATATATATGAGTTTTCTATCTCTCATATGTATCGCAGCGTCCGCCTTCGGTGTTCCCATAGCACTTAACCCCACCGAAGTAAAATAACGAATCAGGGCTATGACGCAGAAAAGCTTCAATAAATTCGCCAACTCTACATCAGGTGGCGAGCAACAACTGTTCTAAGACTTATCTACTCGCGCAATTATAGTGTTGTCATGTTTGAAGCCCTTCATCTTTCACCACCTTTCTTCTCTCCACTATCCCCTTTTCAAAGAAAGTAACACATTAATTAATAGGAAGAATTTCCTGAGTGTTGCTTCTCTTAAACAAAAAAAAAAACTTATGAACTAAAAATAAGTTAATTGCATTTGTACAAGTTCAAGCGTTTTCAAATTTAAGAAAACTTAAATAGATTATAAGATGTTTTTACTAGATTTAAGCAAAATGTAGCCTTAATTAACCGAATATGGCCCTCGGTTAAATAAAATGAAGAAATAAAAAAAAAATAAATAAATAAAACAAAATTAAAAAAAAATGTAAATTTACTTTACTTTAATAAGTTTTTTTTTTATTTTTAAATTCATCTTTATTAAATTATCTGTTATTTACATATTTACATTTTTCTAGATTTTATCCATAGAAATTACAGCGAGATATATTTTTAATCAAAGATATTGAGTAATTTTATATTCTAAAATTTTTAAAGGAAAACTAGGAAAACCTGTATATGACAAATTTAATTTAATTCAAAAATTAACTAAATTTTAATAAAGTTTTAGTAAATTGTTTTTACTACTTTTTAAGAAACATGCATACTTAATTTGTGTTAAATTTTGTTTGGAACCAAATCATTCCCGTATTACTTAAAATTGAGGTCAAATTACTTAATATTTTGTGAACTTATTGTTAAGTGATTACATCGCGTTCGATTTAATTCGATCAAATTGTATCGAATTCGACACACTTTGATGTATTTTAGATACAATTATATGTTCTCATTTTTGGAATCAAATTTGATATCATATTTATATATAAGTCAATACAATTATATGTTGCCAACATACATTTTTTTTTATTTGGGTTATAAAAATATTTTACCAACAATCAGACAAACCAATAAGAAAAAGCCAACAAACAAAAGAGGACAACTATTTAGTCATCTTATAAAACAATAACAAGTAGAAGCCTACAGGAATAAATGTTGTCTTCCTCAACAAAACCAAACAACTTTTAACCTCAAAATATTTTGGCAAAAAGTTTTAAGTATAAGTAAATAAATTATGACTTCAACACCCACTTACCACTTATGTATAACCCTCTAACATTGTAAAACAAAAATGTTTACACATACACTCAGAAATATAGTAAATGGCATAAAATGTTTTTATATGTATGTGTGTAAATTTGTTTTTAAATACAGAAACAACGTTGGAGGAAAAATCCTTTTTTATTTTATGGCCATTACTGATATTGTTTTGCCAAGTGTTAAGCTGTTCTAGCATAAATGAGTAAGAATATGATAACTTAAATAACCTTGAACATAGGCTTTAATAAAAATATAGGGGATTCTGCAAAAAAATATTTCAGAAAATTAATTTTTTTTTTTATAATGAAATTTTTCTTAAAATAATGGGGAAAAAAAACTCTTAACTCTTCATTGATTTTATAAACCTTATTTTATAATTAATTTTGTTTTCAAGTATTTTGAAAATTTGTTTTAATTTAACTAAATATATTTATTAATAATGTTAAGTTTTCTTTGATCTTCTTTTATTTATTTCTTCTTAACGATCAATATTTCGTCCAAACATTGGGTGACTTCTTCGAGAAACTTATTACAATCAAAACATTAAACATTCATATAACCTAGTTTTCCCACTAAATGAGAACTACACTCAAAAAAAAAAAGTTTGTAAAGTCAGCAAAAAATGTTGCTGAGTCAGCAAAATTTTAGTCAGGAGGATGCTTGCAAAAAAGTTGCTAATGTCAGCAAAATCTGATTTTTAGCAACAAAATTTGTAGATTCAGAAAAGCCTTGCTAAAAATTAATAAATTTTTTGCTGAATTTTAGTAGACTGAAAAAAACGCAAAAAATTTGTAGAAAAATTGTAATTTAGTTAATTTATTTGCTGAAAATCATAAAACATATTTTGTGATTCTTTTAAAAATAATTTACTATAATAACGAAATATAAAAATTTTCATTTTCCCACATTGACGACATGAATTAATTTAATATCTGAAAATATATAGCAATAAATATATATAACATAACAAATATATATAAATATATATAACATAACAAATATATATAACATAACATAAAAAAATGATGCTATCGTTTAAAGGACGCAACTGCCGAAGATAATTATAGAAACGAAACGAAAAAATAAACAAAAACAGACGAAACGAAAAAAACAACCCTTTTTTTTGCAATAAGAAAAAGGAACCATAAAAATCTACCTAAGATGTGTGTCTTTGTCTTTCGCTTTACTCTGGATAAATGTCTGTATATGTTTGTTTGTTTTCAATTTGACCACACTAGATTATAAATCTATAAACATTTAGTTTAGAAATACATATTAAATTTAAATATTTTCTTTTGTCTTTTATTAATAGACAATTATTTTCACAAGCCGGTGACAACGCAAAATTTAAGTTGTTTTAATCCTCAATTTTGTTTTATGTATGAAAAAGAGATACAAAAGTCTTCCATGGTTGATTTTTTTATATGTCTTATTAGAGTTGTACTTTTTCTCTACTACATCTTGACATGCCGCGACATCTACTTCATTCTGCGTATATCTTTCAATCTGGTTGTCGTCCACACTATTAATGTGCTTATTAGCACAATTTTTTTTAGCAAAATTAATTAGTAAAACATTAGTAAATTAGTAAAGCATTAGTATAAAACAGTTAAGTGCTGAATACGTATGACAAAATTTTTTGCTGAAAACACGATTTTAGCAAAAAATTTTGCTAAAAAATAGTATACCTGATTTACAAGACGTTTTACTAACTTTTCTACTAACTTATTTTTTGAGTGTAATAAAGGGTCCGCCATCTAACGTTTTAACTACTGCTTATTTCGTGAATGGTAACACTTAGCTCATGTCTGATTTAACAGATAATTAGTTTTATCCTTCCGCTGAACGAATATGGTTGTGTATACGCTTGAACAACGCTGGGAAATATTGCGACATTACTTTGAAAATCATAGTAATGTTGCAGAATGTGTGCCGATACACAAAAAACGAGTCACTGTTTGGTGCGAATTTTGGTCCAGAGGCATAACTGGGCCATTTTTCTTCGAAAATGAGCAAGGAGTGGCCGTTACAGTCAATGGCGATCGTTATCGGGCCATGTTTAACGAATTTTTGTTCACAAAAATTGAAGAGGAGGAAATACAGCTGCACACAATCGATAATGTGCTTAAAAATTGGACCGATCGTGTAGGCTACTGCATGGCCAGCCGAGGCAGCCATTTGAATGAAATTATTTTCCATTATTAACCGGAAGGATTGTACTTTCAAATAAAAAAAGAAATTTGACAAAATATTCAGTAGTTTTTTTTTATAGCATTTTCAAAAAAAAAAAAGTTATTTGGCGGACCCTTTATATGAGCACGAAGTTAAAGATTATCACTATTCATCAAAAACAAATTGAAAACTTTTTCTTTATTTGCAAGCTCTACCTTTGGTTGATATACAATACACGCTTTTTGTTTATATTCTCCTTTTTATTTTCACACTTGTCTCTAACATATCAAAAATTATTATTTATTTAATTAAAAAAAAAAAAAAAAACATTCTGTATTTTGTCTTGCCAGTATTTAATAATAAATAACTCCTGAAGAAATTTGGAAATAAGCCAAAGAAACGTCGAATGAAAAATCAAATAAATTATTTTTATTTCAATTTAATTACACAGGTCAACAGCAAAAAAAGGCTTGACTAACCACTATATAGATTTGATGCATCATGGCTGCCTAAGTACAAAAATGGTAAAATTTTTCAATTCTATGGATAATTTTTTTTTAAAAAAATTTTTTTTTAAAATTGACAATATTTTGAGCCATTTCTCCACTTATGTTGTCATAACTCAAAAACAACTAGTCCGATTTTGTCAAATTAAATTTACAAAAATTAAGGTTTACAATATCTTTAAAGAACGTGTACAAATTTTTTTAATGCGATCAATAGTTTCAAAGTTATGAAACAAATTGTTAGCAAAAAAAAAAAAAAAATGCTAAAAAAAAAAAAAAATTTGAAAAACAAAAATCTGGAAAAAATCGAAAACTGCAAAAAATATTACTTTTTATTTTTTTGTAGTAAAGCTACATATCATGCGAATTAAACTAGATATGGATCATAAAAATCGATGCATGCTTTACATTTTTATTTACAATTAATTGAAGGTATCGCATATTTACAAGCACTGTAGAAAATTGTACCTACTATATAATGAAAATGCAGAACATAAAAACTCAGGTGCATTTTACGACACGCATTTTGGCAAAACCCCTTTGGGAAAAACCTCTATGACATTTTTATGATTCTAATAATTAAAAAAAAATAAGTAATAAACAAAAGATTGTTTAATTTTTACGATTGCGGTAGGATAGTAATAAAACGCTCATAAATGTGCGTGTACGCTGAAGTGCTCTTATTTTCCGTTAGCTACCTGTAACGGATGATTTTTTTTTTTATAAAAGTCCTTAATGTTTTTTAGGATTCTTGGGAATAATAAAAAATTTGCAGCACACACAAACTGTATCCACACAAACTGTTATCCCAAATTATAGTATCAGTATTTATAAGATCTCCTTGACCCTTTTTATTTCATTCAAGAAGTGTTTGCGATAACGCAAACATCATTTAATACCTACACAAAAATTAGAGTCATACAGCTTAGAAGTTAAAACAATTTTCAAATATTAATAAAAATGAGCCAGAAAGCCAGAACATTTTTATGTAAAAACGATCCAGATTTATTTTGTTATGTGTGCGGCCAATATATCACCGGGAAAAAACGGAAGTGCTTCTTAACTTCATTGCAAAAGTCATATCAAGATTGCTATAATATCTATCCGCACAATTTGAACCAGCATTGGACACCGAGTACTATATGCATTCCATGTCGATTGAATTTATCTATGAAGTCTTCTAACGTAAAGTAAGTATAAATTAATAGATTTGGAATATTTTATAATTACAATATTTCTTAATTAAAATTTGAATTCTTCATATTCCTGATTTCAATTTTTTTTTTCATTTTACAGACGACACTTGGAAATTTTGAAGCCTATGCTATGGAGAGAAACAGCGAACCACGCATCCGAGTGTTATTTTTGTTTAAGTACAAAAAGCGGTTTTGGAAAACATATGCGATGGTCTTACCCCACGAGGTCTGCTGATGGGTTTACACTTGCAGTTGTACATTCACAAGAAATAGAATATGATCGGGGTGCAAGCTGTAGTCATGTGCTTTTATCTTCACCAGGACACTCAACCTCAAGTATGTCTTACCAATCAGATATGTCAGATCCAGCACTACCATCTACAGCTGAAAATGACGAGTTCATCCCACACAAACATTTCTCGCCGAGACCATGGAATCAAGATCAGCTTAATGATGTAATTAGGACCTTGGATTGTCGAAAAGATCTTCTGAATTACTTGCGTCCCGGATGAAAGAAACAGGTCTCATAACTAAAGAAACTAAAGTTTCGTATTACCGTACTCGAGAAAAAGACTTACTTCATTATTTTGCTGAAGAGGATGACTTTGTGTACTGCACAGATATTTCTGGTTTGATGACTGCCATGGGCTTACAGAGATATGATTCAAACGAATGGCGTTTATTTATCGACTCATCAAAACGCAGCTTGAAGTGTGTCCTTTTGCATAATGGAAATAAATTTCACTCCTTGCCGATCGCACATTCAACCAAAGTAAAAGAAGAATACTCTGTAATTGCATTGGTCATGAAGAAGATAAAGTATGATGAACATAAGTGGGTAATTTGTGTTGATCTTAAGATGGTAAATTTCCTCTTAGGCCAACAAAGCGGCTTTACAAAATATCCTTGTTTTATATGTTTATGGGACAGCAGAGCTAAAACAGAACATTGGAAGAGAAAACAATGGCCTTCTAGGGAAACACTAGTTCCAGGTACGCCAAATGTTATAAATGTGGCTCTAGTGCCCCGAGATCGCATCATATTACCCCTCTTCACATTAAACTTGGTCTGATGAAACAATATGTTAAAGCACTTAACAAAGATAGTGAATGTTTCCAGTATATTTCAAGGAAGTTTCCCAATCTAAGTATGGAAAAGCTGAAAGCAGGCATATTTGATGGCCCACAAATTCGCAAATTGGTGAACGATACTGAATTTGGCAGTTCAATGTCAGAAATTGAGAAGAATGCATGGGATTCGTTTGTATGGGTTATTCAAAATTTCTTAGGAAATAACAAGGGTGATGATTACGTTATTTATTATAATAAATGTGAATAATAAAATATAAATTTTCTACTATTTAATTTATTTATTTATTTACATTTAAGCTCATCCAACACAAATGTCTTTCCGAAGAATAGAATCAGTATATTCTAGGTAGGGTTTTGCCAAAAAATACACGAATGTTACTATGTAATGCATTTTTGATGTGAAAATTTGTACATAGCATGGGGAAAATGTTTTCAAAATTCAATCAATCGAAAGAAGAACATTAACTACTCAATTTTATGTATATCAGACAAAAATCTAAAATTTGGTGAAAATGAGCGAATTCACTTAATTGTGAATAAATTCGAAAAAAATCAATCGATTTTTATGATCGATATCTCATTTTGTTCCTATTACATGTGGCTTTGCGATAAAGCAATAAATCTGAACGATTTTTGACGTTTTCGATTTTTTATGATTTTTTTAAAACAAAAAAATTTGCTATTTTCACGTAAAAAAAATATTTTTTCCCTCAATTTTTATTATAACTCCGAAACTACTGAGCCGATTGAAACGCAATATATTAACGGATTAAAGGCTATGTAAATTTCAATTTTTCTAAATTTATTTGAATAATATCGGACTAATTTTTTTTTAGTTATCATTAATTATGTGGAGAAACGTCTAAAAAAATTTATAATTTTAGTTAAAAATTTTTTAAAAAAAAACCTCTCCATAGAATTTCAAAATTGAGCCATATTTGTACTACTGGGACCACAATACATCAAAATTGTATAGTGGTTTTCAAAGCCCCTAAAATTTTTTCAAAATTGTTGCCTTGTGTTATCAGACAATTGACCAAATTAGCCGAAAGCAAAAAAAAAAATATATTTTTCTAGTTAATTATAAATTACATTAGTTTACAAATTTGAAAAAATATTATGTTACAAACATGCGACTATTTATTTATTATGAATTTAGGCCTCCTAAACCCGAAAATAGCAATACAATAATTTTGGAAATATATATATTTTTTTTTAAGTAATTTGACTATTTTTGACTATACAGCTGTTGACAACTAATTAGAAACGATATTTTTTTAAACGAAAATTTTAAACATTTTATTAATAAAAATTCATATTCTGCATCTACTATAAAAATAAAATATACATATTTTTCCTTATATTATTTAACTGAAAAAAACTTTAAATCTTAACAATATGTGGGCGTGTTGCATAATTTCGTCTTCTTTTTTGCAATAACGCCAAAAAAAGAAAGAAAATATTGCGACAACTAATTAGAAACGACAGTTAAAAAAGGTGAAATAATGTGGTTAAATACTTACTTTTTTCAATATTTTGTAGCAAAACCCTTTTGCTTGATTACAGCGTCGCAACGGTTACGTATGGAGCAAATAAGCTTTCGACATCGCTCCACTGGAATTGCCTCCCACGCAGCCTTTAATTCAGTGAAGAGATTTGCCATATTTGTAATATTTTTGCCATTCAATGCCCGTTTTACGTCACCCCACGAATGCTCTATGGGGTTGAGATCTGGGCTTGACGATGGATAATCCAAAACATCGTTGAAATTATCATCAAAGAACTTTTTCGTAACCTTGGCCGTATGCTTAGGATCATTATCCTGTTGGAATTTCCAGACAACAGGCAAATTTTCCTCAGCCCATGACACCAAATTGGTTTTAAGGATGTCCACGTACTGCTCCTTTGTTAAAATTATATCGATCTTATGAATTGGCCCGACACCATTCCAAGGAAAACAACCCCAGACCATTATCGATCCTTCACCATGCTCCAATACACTTGAAACATAGCGAGGATTAATTTCTTCATTTATAGGCCGCCTGACGTAATGGTTTCAGTCCGGACAAAGTCTATTTATTTTGGTCTCATCACTCCAGACCACTGTCTTCCACTCACGCTCAGTCCAGGCCCAATGTGACGTTCCAAACTCAAGCCGTCGTTTCCGCTGTATTTTTGTTAAAAGCTGTTTTTTTCTTGCTGCCCTACCATGTAGTCCAGCTTCCACTAAACGGCGGGTGTGTGTCGAAACTTGGACATTTTTTAGCTCCCTTATTTCGAGTTGAATTTGTCTGGACGTCTTCCTTGGGTCGGCTCTCGATATATTGGCAATTTGTACGTCCACGCCAGCAGATGTTTTCCTTGGCCTAATTTTTCGGGAACGTTTGCAAATGTTTTATGATGCTTAAGGTGTTGCAAAGCATCAAAAACCATTTTTTTGGAGCAGTGGAATTGTCCAGCAATCTCGCTATTTGATTTGCCATCATCACGAAGGGCTTCTCTCCTCTGGAATACAACTTTTACGTTTTCCCATATCAAATTTTGAAAAAAATTATTAAAAATATTTATGCTCTAAAAAACACAATAATACTTACCAAAATTAAAATATTTCTTAATTTTTCACCACTTTTAATAAGACTTTTTAAAACTTTTTGCTTTAATCAGCGTTCCTCATTAAAAATGTGTACGCTTCTAATTAGTTGTCTCAAATAATGAAAACAAAAAGTAAGAAGGCTCGCAAATTTTGAAAAAGATAACAGTACACATAACGAACTGCACATCAAAAATTGATTGAATTTAGTCATTAATAGAGTAGTAATCATAAACAAAAATAAAATAGAGGAAAAGTAACGGTTAACATACATATATTTGTTGAAATGTTAAACAGAGTCTTAAAAATAACTGCGTTTCCAATTAGTTGTCAACAGCTGTATCTCGATGTGTAATTAAGCTACTTTGGTCAGTCAATCCGCAAAATAAATATAATTTATTGCGCAACATATTCCTTGAATACTATTTTCAAATTGTGTCAGTATCAAACTTTTTCTATTTTACAAAAATTAAATAAGAAAATTTGCAAAAAAAAATATATGAAAGATATTTGTTTTGCAATGAAAAACATAAAATATTTTTATGTTAGAAAGTGTTTTGCAACCGTCAGATAATGACAATCGTAATTAATTTTTTATATTAATTACTGTAGAATATTTCTTTAGTTAGTCTCTTTACAGGAAGAAGAAGAAGAAAACATTTTTATTGAAAAATTTTGCGGACACAAGGGATACACCAGACTGCCGCAGTTTCGTCCCCCTCCTGGGACTCGTCAGTGGTTAATTTATGTGTCAATTGAACAAAGTATTTTATATTGTTAATTTTGCTCTATATGAAAAACTTTTTATTTTTTGGTGTCGTACTGTGATTTGAACTCACAGTCTTAGCATCAAAGCTATGCATCGTAATCTCACCTCTTAACCAGTTGAGCCACGGTCGACACAGCGTTGACTGCGACTAAATTGGAGTTTGGTCACACTACGTACACACAAGTATTGTTTTGATCAGAAGAGACAGAATTAGCTAATACCAATGCACAATTCATTTCTCAACTAGAATGCTTTTTCTTCTTAATCCTATCTATTTTTCACAAGTAATTATCACGTTTTATGATGCGCTTTATTCACATACAATAGTTGGATACCAAGTGTAGGTTAGAGATTGAGTCGCCGTTAAGCAAGTTTATTCAAATTTTATGTTAGAAAGTGTTTTGCAACCGTCAGATAATGACAATCGTAATTAATTTTTTATATTAATTACTGTAGAATATTTCTTTAGTTAGTCTCTTTACAGGAAGAAGAAGAAGAAAACATTTCATTGTTTTTCATATAGAGCAAAATTAACAATATAAAATACTTTGTTCAATTGACACATAAATTAACCACTGACGAGTCCCAGGAGGGGGACGAAACTGCGGCAGTCTGGTGTATCCCTTGTGTCCGTAAAATTTTTCAATAAAAATGTTTTCTTCTTCTTCTTCCTGTAAAGAGACTAACTAAAGAAATATTTTTGTTTTTAACGTTGTAATTAAAAAAAGTAATAATATTTATTTAAAGCAAATCTATGTACAAATACCAAGTTTTGACCACTTATTAAAAGTATCCAAATTTAAGATTTTCTCTATATTTATGTATTTGTTGTTCTCATGGTACATGTCGTAAATATTAAGATATATTGACTAAATTTGGCGCACTGACTTATATTACTCCAAGGACAAAACGTGTTGCGTTTGGGTAAATTCTGTTGATGTTTACAACTAAATAGTTCATAACTAACGGTCCCGCCAAAACAAAAAAAAAAAAAATGGCTCTTGTGCTTCCACGCATGCTGAAAGTCCCAAATATTAAGATATTTCGATGAAATTCTGCAGACCCAGGTGAAAAAGTTCATATATTGTCATATATGGCCACATATATGAGTTCGTATATGAATCCATATATGTTCGGATCCAAAATTTGAGGATATATGGACATATATGCTCATATATGGACATATATGAGTGTTCATATATTGTCATATATTATTACTTTTCCTATATTCTCGTATATAAAAAAACTTTTTTAGTTTTTTTTTTCCAAAAATATTCTGTTTATTAAAAAATAAAGCTATTATAATTCTATATACATGTTACTGAATACAGGAATTTTTTTAAAAACTTAAAATATACTTCAATATAAGAATATTCTACACCATTTTTAATTGTATCTTAAAAATTAAATAGTTATGTTTAGTTTTCCAATTATTCTGAAACACAACTAAAAATGGGAATGTGGGAAAATATTTTATTTTTTAAATACAAAATATAACAAAATAAATAAATCCAATTAATTCATCTGGTTTAACCAGTTTTTGAATACTGAGATCAAAAACTTTAGCTTAAATAAAGTTTAGCCGCATGTTTTCAAAATTAATGAAACTTTTCCAAGCTGAATTTGCCGATGGTAAAATCTTTTGGAGTACCTTATTCGGGAGGGAAGGGTTCAAATTTGAAGTTTTGTTTTGCGATTTTATACAAAAGTTTTAAATAGATTGGCATTATTTTGGCATCATCGGAAAGGTGTTTTAAATGTCTTCCCAGCTGAAAAAGATCATATATTATTATATGTGACCCATGTATAAATATATATGAATATATATGGATACATACATGGAAATGCATGGAAGCATATATGGAAATGTTTGTTATATATGGAAGCATATATTGAACCATATATGAACAATTGTTGCATATATGTTTTCATATATGGAACCATATATGTAAATGTTTACCATATATGGAGCCATATATGAAAGTGTTTTCCATATATGGTTGCATATATGAAAACATATATGAATGTATTGTCCATATATACTACCATATATATGCCATATATACTACCATATATAAGGGTCAAATAATAAATTTTAAAACAAAAAAACTTTATAGATTATTTGTTAGGACAATATCCTCGAACTTGAATAATTTTCATTTTCAATGTATATAAAATATACATTTTTTATGTATATATAATAATATATATGTAAGCAATAATTTTGTTAATAAAAATTGAATTTTCAAACTAAAAATTGTTTTTATTTTATGAAAATATACGTAAGGAGGAAAATATATGAACATATATGGGTAGGATATATATGGACAAATGTATCGACATATATATCCATATATGTCCATATATCTTCAATTTTCGGATCCAAACCATATATGGAACTCCATATATGTATATATATGGGTCATATATGAATTTTTTCACCTGGGTTTTAAGAAAAAAAAATCCCATTACGAGTCAGTTTAACATTTGGAATTTTTTTTAATTTTTTTCCTGTTTTTTTAGAACTTTTGTATAAAATCGCAAAAATAAAAAAAAAATCATCCTCATATATGGTCATATTTAATCAAAAATTAAAACATATTAACCATATATGGAATAATATATGAATTCATATATGAAGATATATGAAACAATATATGAACCATTATATGCAATATATTATCATATATCATCATATATGGTGTCATACATATCCATATATGAACTTTTCATTTAAATGTATTTACCCATATATGCTCCCATACATTACATATATGTTCATATATGCTCATATAGTGAACCATATATGCTCATACATGAACCCATATATGGCAATATATGATCATATGTGAACTTTTTCACCTGGGGACCTAACTTTATCGACACAAGGACCATGTTTGAACCAAGTGCACATGTAACTGTCACCAAAAAATGGGCTATTATGCATAACCTCTCGCTGCAAGTCAAAAACTTTAAAGTATTTCGATAAAATTTGACATAGTACTGACTTATATCGACCCAATGAACAATCCTTTTAATATTGGTTAGAATTAGCCCATGTTAGACCTGGTGTTGGTGTACGTCATATGTCAACCCAAGGACGACTTTTTATAAGACTCGGTCCATGTTTGGACTTAATATATAACGGTCTCTCATAAATTGGCTTTAATGCTTGTTCGCACGCAGTAGTTAACAACTTCCGCCGCTGTTCCGTTTTATGTTCCAGACTATAATGTGAATATATATATAAATATATACACTTAAAATCGTACGAATTTATCTTCTAGAAGTATGGCTTTCGTATTACTTTCGGGACGATCTTTCGACAATGCTAAAATTATTACTACTACAGGCAATATGATAGCAAAATCATCTTCTTCTTGGCACGTTTGCTAAATTAATTTTTAAAAATTAATATAAAAATTAGAGAAATTGGCCGAAAAAAACTCAAATTTTGCGAGTTCTCCAAACCTTTTAAATTGCTTTGCCAAAAAGAGAACTTGTTTTAGGTTAGTGTAATTATTTATGGGTTTAGGTACTACTTTTTAACTTTAATTACTTTTAAGGTATCCTACGTATTGACACGTACGACTTTTTGTTTACCTTATACTCCCAAAAGCAAGAAATTCAATGTGTTTTTTGTTAACATTTGTGTAAATTAATTTAGACATTTGTTATTTTAGTTGTAGCTTTTTTGTTTCATGTGATTCTTGGTAAGTGGAAAACTGCTAGCGCTTGTTGTTGTTTTTTTTTTTTTTTGTTTCGGAAATGAACCATTTTAAGCTTTTAGTTATTCTCGACCATAATCTTCTGTAATTAATTAGCATTTTAAATGAACTTACTAAACTCACACCCTAAACAATATGAATATAACCCTACAATAATAACCAGCAAACGCCAGCACACATACACTTACATAAGCATATATACACATTTACACACATATACACCACATATTTAACTGCTATATGAATGTGTTGTATGTAGTCCAATCTCGCTTTTGAGTAGTTTTAGCAACTTAAACATTATTTTACCCATGTGCCATATTATATTGTAATGTTAATATACTAAGTTTTACCTACTGTATACTCTGTTTTTATAACCAACCAACAAAAAAAAAAGTGTTATTTTCATATACCAAATATACACTGAGAGAATTATCAGCATGATATCAATGAAATTTTGCATGAGATCTATGAAGTGTCACTGGGATTCGTCCTTTAAAAATTTCTATTAAATTAATGCAGCCATAAAATTAAAAAAAAATTCATATTATTTACTGAAAACATCCTTTACCTAATGAAAAAATTTCATTAAAAACTAAATTCATTCAAATTATGAAGAGTTTTTAAAAAGTTCAAGAAAATTTTCACTCACTTTGTGAAGAAAGCTTAATTAGTTTAGTGAACATTTTCAATAAAATTCGTTTAAAAAAAATCCCTCTGTGTATCACATATGTAAGTGTATGTAATAAACAAACTTAAATATACACAAGTACGGGCAAAGTACTTAAACGACTATATAATTACTGATACAGAAAAAAGTGAGCAATATTGCACAGTGAGTTGGCTAATTAGAAAGAAACAAATATAATTATTACATGAGCTTAGTTACTTTCCGTAATTTTTGAAAAATTTTATAACTAAAATCTGAAATAAAAGTTGTATTTGCTCGACCTTTCAGTTTTAATAAAATAAAAATGCTCGAGCTCGAGGCCAGTTGTAGTTAATATAAAATTAATTTATATCTCAATATTTCGACATTCGTCGAATGTCATCTTCAGGAGAAGTATATTTAATGTTTACATAAAAAACACAGCTTAGAACTATCGTTGTTTGTTTGTCACCATCTGATATTGCACTCAGTGCACTCAGTGCAATATCAGATGGTGACAAACAAACAACGATAGTTCTAAGCTGTGTTTTTTATGTAAACATTAAATATACTTCTCCTGAAGATGACATTCGACGAATGTCGAAATATTGAGAAATAAATTAATTTTATATTAACTACAACTGGCCTCGAGCTCGAGCATTTTTATTTTATTAAATCTGAATTATATCTCAAACTCCATTAATATCATCTGGGACTTTTAAAATAAAAATAAAATTAAAATAAAAATTTAAAAAATAACTCGTACATTTTCACCTATTTCTTGTTACGGATTTAAATCTCTGTTTCCTATGGATTTGTAAACCACTGTATCTGCACTCTAATTAATTTCTGTTGAAATTTACCCAATTTATAGTAAGAAACTGTACTCTGTTGGGTAAAGTACTTTAAGTTGGGTAAAGTTCCTTTATATGTGTTATGTTTACACACTTTACGAGTAAGTTGGTGAACAAAAAGTATGTAAATTCACTACGGAAGCGCGTAAAAATGCAATTAAATTTTGCAATAAATTAACAATTTTACTAAATTGAAAAAAAATGAAATGTGTGAAAATAGATTTTTATATGAGTAAAAACACCTAAAAAATGCGAATATTTACCTTGCGATAAGAAAGAAAAACATTCCAAAAAAATGTTTCAAATAAAACAAAAATTTTATTTTGGGAAATTGCAAAACTCTGTTTGTAATAAAGGGTCCGCTAAATAATTTTTTTTTTTGAAAATGCTAAAAAAAAAACTACTGAATATTTTCTCAAATTTCGTTTTTTATTTGAAAGTACAATCCTTCCGGTTAATAATGGAAAATAATTTCATTCAAATGGCTGCCTTGGCTGGCCATGCAGCAGCCTACACGATCGGTCCAATTTTTAAGCACATTATCGATTGTGTGCAGCTGTATTTCAATAAAGGCTTCACGAATAGTGTCCTTTAAAGCGTCAATTCTCTCTGGCTTGTTGTCAATGTATGCGTGCGGGCTTTCTGTGCCCCAAATGCGACAATTTTGCTTGTTTACATACCCGCCAAGATCAAAATGAGCTTCATCTGAAAAGATGATGTTTTTGGCAAAATCGGCATCTTCTGTAAGTC
Organism: Delia radicum; assembly: GCA_021234595.1. Lineage (NCBI taxonomy): Eukaryota > Metazoa > Arthropoda > Insecta > Diptera > Anthomyiidae > Delia > Delia radicum. The sequence goes on along the minus strand of CM037852.1, from coordinate 227,862,577 downwards.
GATCGCAGGCTCACTTAGCGAAGCTAAAACGCATTGGATGGTCAGCTGGCTTCAACTCCTGAACCAATTGGACTTTGTATGGCGTCATACCAAGGTCTTTATGCAAAATTCGTCTCAATGATGTCTCCGAAATGTTCAATTGTTGAGAACGACAGTGAATTGATGTTGATGGCGCTTCACGCACACTTTCTGTCACAGCAGCAATATTCTCGGGTGTAGGCACTGCTTTTGGCTTTTCACGCTTTGGTTTATCGATGAGGATGCCAGTTTCTTTCACTTTTTTCACAAGATAACGAACATACGGAGCTGACGGTGCTTCTCTTCCTCCAAAATCCGTTCGCAGTTTTAGCACACATTCTGCAACATTACCATGATTTTCAAAGTAATGTCGCAATATTTCCCAGCGTTGTTCAAGCGTATACACAACCATATTCGTTCAGCGAAAGGATAAAACTAATTATCTGTCAATCAGACATGAGCTAAGTGTTACCATTCACGAAATAAGCACTAGTTGAAAAAAACATTAGATGGCGGACCCTTTATTATACAAGTGTTATAGAACATTTTTGTAAATACAAAAAAAAAGTTTTTTTTTATAAATTGACACCAGTAATGATGATGTTTTGTAAATACAAACACCCTTTTGTTGATTTTTTTTTTTTGTAATTTTGAATTTTTGTTTTTGAAGAATGAGATTCTAAAATTTACAAGCATTTAAAATAAAAAATTTGTCGTAAATAAATTTGAATTTAAAAATGAGGGTGTTTGAATTTACAAATTCCATTATTGGTGCGTACTGTTTTTCCTGTGTTATATAATAAATATGACAATCAAGATTACAATATAAGTGGCTACTACATATACAGGGCTTCGAAGATTGAATTCTATATTAATTGAATTCATTAAATAAAATCTAATTTTTTTTAAATCGAATGAATTTTTCATAATAGATCGCAAAGAGTTCATTCTTGGAATTCACTAGTACTTGGGAATTCAATCAATTTAGCTCATTAGATTTTAATAATCATTGAATTTAATCATTTAATCAATGCGAATTCAATCACTGGGAATTCAATCATAGGGAACTCAATCGATTTACAATTTGGGAACTGTCAAAATCGCCAAACTGAAAAAGTCGCCAAAATTAAAAAAAAACTTTTAATATAAAAAAAACGCTAAAATGAACAAATTTTAGCATCGCAGAGAAAAAAAAGAGCATTTATTTGGAACATCGCCTATGTTTCAAAAAACTAACAGAGATAAATGTACACGGACAACTTTTTTTTAATTTTTTAGCGAGGATTTTTTAAATTTTAGATTTTTTAAATATTGACGATTTTTAGAGTTTTTTAAACTGTTATTTATTTTTTATTTTTTAAATTTGTGAACAAAAATTCGTTCAACATGGCCCGATAACGATTCTTCCAAAATCCGTACGCAATTTTCGCACACATTCTGCAACATTACCATGATTTTCAAAGTAATGTCGCAATATTTCCCAGCGTTGTTCAAGCATATACACAACCATATTCGTTCAGCGGAAGGATAAAACTAATTATCTGTCGAATCAGACATGAGCTAAGTGTTACCATTCACGAAATAAGCACTAGTTGAAAAAAAAAACGTTAGATGGCGGACCCTTTATATTGAATTCCCAACGACTGAATTCTTAATGATTGAATTCTTAACGATTGAATTCAGTGAATTTATAAATCGAATGGTGAAAAATGATTGAAGTCTCAAAAAATAAAATCGAAGGAGACCAATCGAGAATGCATTTGCAAAATAGTGATTTGAGAGTTCAATCATTCGATAGTCAATCAGAATTCAAAAACCTAATAAAGGGTTGAATTCGTTAAATCTCTGCCTGTACATATATTATATTTTGAAAATAGTTTTTCACAATTAGGCTTGCAGGGACTTGGAAATTCCGTTTCTATTTATGGATGTATAAATGTTTTTGGTACATTAAAAAGTTTTTTAATTTACTATCACAAATCTTACGTTTATACATAGTAATTTGTTTATTAGTTAATTGAAGTGCTTTGATGATTTAGTGCTTTGATGATTTTCGCTGTTTTTTAGACATCCATTGATTAATATTTAAGAGAATTCATAACTTCTGCTTCTTTTTAACCTTTAAAAGGCAACAACAGACTAAAACTGAAATGTGACTTATCAAGTTTTAACAACAAGTCCTTCAATTCTCCAAAATGTTTAATAATGTTTAATTGTTAGATTTTTTTCATATTTTTTAAATTTGTTTTATTTCTTTTTCTTCAGTTTAAGAATGCCGAAATATTTATTACTATTATAGGTAAGTATATTTACAAATTTTGTGCATAAAAATTTTGTTTAACAAAATATAACGAGCGTTAGACTTAATGTTCAATGGGTAAAAATACTGTAAGTGTGTATTATTGTATATAAAAGTGTGCGCAAAATTGTTTTACGCATTTTGTGTTTAAATTTACCGAATTTGCGTAATATTACATACAACTTTACTCATTTTTTAATAGTAAATTTACAATTATTTTTAGAGTGCATCTACCACTGTGTTGTTAAAAAAAAAACAGTTAAAACGGAGATTAAAAAAACACGTAAACTGTATAAAAAACTAACAAGCTGTTAAAAATCGTTACAGAAAAATCTTAATAATTCTCTTTAAAAATCTGTTTGAGTACACCTATCCCTCGATTTACATGATAGAAACATTCCTGAAAAAATCGTGTGCATCCAATTATAAATTTTTCGTATGGCAAATCCCAAAAAAACTAAACGATAGTGTAAATTTGTACTTCCATGTAGTTCAATATCACTCTGTCAGTGAATATATGGATTATATTTACTAAAATCTGACAGTTTTTCGAGGGAAAAAGTCAATTACTTCACCAAAATTATATCATATTTTCTGCGAAATTGCTATAGCTTTTCAATAGGCTTAAAAATAAATATTTTAATTAGTTTGAGAATTTTGTACGTATTGTTGATCTTTTTAAAGTGCATTTAATTTTGAATTGTTAGGTTTGAGATCATGATTAAATGTTACTATTCCAAATAGAAAACATTAATTGTTAATAAATGTAAGAGAAGATTAACACAAAAACATCTTGTGGGGATCAGCGCTAGAGGGAGTGCTGCACTTTCGACCTAAGCGACTAGGTCGTCTTCAGCCTCATTGTAATCCACCACCCACAAGAAACTCAAGGTTTTGATCAGCTATACATAGCAACCAACCACAGAAAATAGGTGATGTTAATTGATTACCCGTACAACATGAGTTATTTTTATCTTTTTTTACAAGTGTAGCCAACAGCTTTAAATCTTAAAGCTTTTTATTTGACAGGGTTGCCAGTAAAACTGCTAATGTTACCATTACTGGGAACGAATTAGGAATCCAGCATATATACTAATATTTCAACACAACATATTTTATTTAATTGTTTTCTTATTAGATTTTACATTGCATGGCACTGTATGTGTGGTTTAAGAATTTGGTATGTATTGTTGATCTTTTTAAATTTAATTTAATTTTGAATTGTCAGGTTTGAGATTATAATTAAATGTTACTATTACAGATAGAAAACACTAATTTTTAATAAATTTAAGAGAAGATGGAAAAATCTTTTGGAGATCAGCACTAGATGTAGGGCCGCTCTTTCGACCTAAGCGACTAGGTCATCCTCAGCCTCATTCTAAACCACCACCCACAAGAAACTCAAGGTTTTCCTATACCTGTTGAAAAACACAGCAAATCGGTGATGTTAATTGATTCCCAAAAAAGATGAGTAGTTTTTTATCTTTTCTTACAAGTGTAGCCAACAGCTTTAAATATTAAAGTTTTTTATAAGACAGGGTTGCCAGTAAAACTGCTAATGTTACCATTACTGGGAACGAATTAGGAATCCAGCATGTATACTAATATTTAAACACAAAATATTTTATTTAATTGTTTTCTTATTAGATTTTACATTGCATGGCACTGCATGTGTGGTTTAAGAATTTGGTATGTATTGTTGATCTTTTTAAATTGAATTTCATTTTGAATTGTCAGGTTTGAGATTATAATTAAATGTTACTATTACAAATATAAACACGAAGTGTTAATAAATGTAAGACAAGATGAAAAAATCTTGACAGATTGTTTTGGAACTAATCTGACAAGTTTTACTATTATTTTAAGTGCTATTTGTCATACAATTGGACTAATTTTGTATCGCTAGATAAGACATTTTTTACATTAATTTCTTTAAAGTTTTAAATTGAAAATATAACACTAGAGATACTGAAACATTGCTTACATCTTCGCGATATTACAAATGAAATTTTTATTTTTTAAACAAGTTTTCAATTTATATTTTATATCTTTAACTTCAAACTCATATGTATATTAGTTCTCATGTAGTGAGTAAACTAGTTCATATGAATGTTTGATGTTTGGCATGGGATTGTTACCGCTTTCAAAACGTGTTCTGATGATGGGAACCTAGAAAATTCCCGAATTCCTGAAAGGGTCAAATAATAAATTTGAAAACAAAAAACTCTATAGATTATTTGTTAGGACAATATCCTAATGACGAAATATAGAGTATGGCCTCGAACTTGAATAATTTTCATTTTCATAACCCAGAATATTTATGACAATTATCTAAATTATTGAAATTATGTCATTAAGAAAAGTAATCGTTATATATATCTGATGATTTTCCTGGTCAAAAAGAAGACAAGAAAAAATGATTTTAATTTGAAATTATTTTATAAGAAAAAGTCGTCGAAATACATCCATTTTTTTTTTAAATTTTCCTTAAAAACATTTTCAACTAACAAAAACAAAATAGTTGCAGCAGAAATTCGGTCTCAGTAAAATTGATAAACGCTTCTGTTTTTGCTTTTTTCTGCTTCTTCTACTGCTTCCTAAGATTAATAGCTTGCAGTAGCGCGTCAAAAGATGCAATAGCGTGTTGTTTACCAAACTTTATCGCTTCGCGAAAGCATGAACGAATTTTGATGATAACAAAATGTTAACAATTAGTTGCTAAAATCAGTAAATGTATACCTTTATTTGCAGCTGTGTAATACACGAATTTTGGATATCGAAACAAGTGCTTTCACGCGAGCGATCTCAAACAAAAATCATGCCTTATGTCACCAATATTGCAAGCACTTAGCTGTTCACTTTCCCGGCCAAAACTGCTTCCAAGCAAGCATTGTTTTTTGCTGGGTATGTAAATCGACTTTATTTCCACATCAATTGTTTTACACGAAAACAAAAAAGTCGGTTGAAAGCGAAATCTTGTAAAAAAAAAAGTATCGTGTAAATCGAGGGATAGGTGTACATATGAACCAGTAATAAACATTTTATTTTTTATTTTATAGCTTAACTTCAGTACACTTATATGGTATTACATTTGATACAACACTGCGTATGAGTTGTAAGTATGCCTCTCACATATGTTAATCATACGCACTGTTTGACTTGTACACATATTGTTCTTTTATTTGTTTTGTTATTATACTTTTTCATTTCATTTCTGTGTTGCTGTTGTTGCTTTTTTTTTCCTGTTTCCGTTATTTAGTATGTTTATCATTAACTTATTTAATATAATTTCCATGTCTCCATTTGAGACATGATTGAGCGTGTGAGTGCATGTGTGCGAGTATGGGTAAATAATATAATAAATACCAAATAATTCTGAGTTTACTTTCGTGCATACAAATATTGTTAAAACAATAAACAAATTAACACGTTTTCAACAAATGTGACTAATTAATAACGGTATAAATATTATTTGAAACTGTGCCTTTACGTGAGTAAATAAATGTGGATATGTTTTGTATGTATGGGTGTAAATTAAAGGTACGTAATAATATTAAAAACGACTAAATGCTAAAAAACAACCTAATCATAGATTAACGTGTAGAATAACTACCCAGCCAGAAAAATATGAATGACAAAGTGTTGGCCCAGTGCTTTCAAGATTGGTAGTAGCGTTGGCAGAGCGTTGTATTTCTGAAGATTAAAGTTCCTTTTTTACAGCTGTAATGATTTATGAGGCGAGGCAGGATCGCCATGTAATGATTTATTATGGGCGAATGCTGGATCGCCTTGTAATCGAAATTAAGAGGCGAGTTGTTAGTCTGTTTTTAAACTGTTTTTATTTTCGATTTTGTCCCTGCTTATAAAGCTAACATGTGAATAAATCTTAGCCTAAATTCTGAGTCACTTTCTAAAGTCACTCAAATAACTTAAAACTATTACTGTACAATAATTTTGTATTAAATTTACAGTATTACTAAACATTGGTATTAAGTTCTATAGAGTTATCGAACATTTCTACTGAGGTCACATGATTTTCAGAAAGCAAATTATCAAATCATTGATTTGATATTTGAGTGCATTTTAAATTCCACCAATTGAACATAGACTGCATTTCTTTATATTGAGTGTATCTCAAGTGTCCCCAGTTCAATTGTTTATTTCGTTCTATTTTGGTTTCTAAGTGAAATCCAAAATCTTTGACCCAATTATGGAGTAGAACGATGAACTGTTTAAAATATTTGTTCTAATTACTGACCTTGCCCAATAACAATGTGTAGTCTCCATAATTTTATGTTCTACTGTTACTTTAACATGTAGTGTGTGTGTATTTGCTTTGAATGCAATCAAACACAATGTATGCATGACTAATTGTCATTTGTTTATTTGTTTCATGCATTCACTACACAGCATTGTTAAAGCACTGAGTAAACAAAATGGCCAACATTGACGAAACACTGGCAAACCAAATAATATGTGGTCTAAAAATTTATTTTCTAAAATGAAATTTAAAAAAAGTTAATTTAAAATGCTGTTGATCCTGAATGGACTCGAACCCTGGCCGCCAATTTGGCAGCTCCACCTACTGAGATACCGAGACACATACAAATTGATAGTATAAAACGTAAATAAGTGATAACAGATGGCTAACCGTTGGTTATGGTAGTTTGACAGCTCTGGCATAACGTTTGTTGAAAGTAACTTGCCAACGCTGGAAAATCAAAAAAAAAATTGGTCTAAAAAATATTTTTCACAATCATAAAAAAAAATTAAATTGTTTTTAACAAAGTGTCGTCAATTTTTTAAAATCAATGCTTTAAAAGCACTTTTTACTAATGTTGGCAAAGAGTTCTTAAAAGCAAAAGCACATTTTTCCAACGTTGGGAAAACGCTGTAAAAAATGGCTTTTTCGGGGCTTTAATTTAAATTTCTGCCAATGGTACTAAAAATAAAGTGCTTGATTTTTTTGACCATCGGCAATTTCTGGCTGGGTATATGATAACAATAGACGATATAAGATTAGTAGAAGAATTACAGTCGGCCGTACTGATTATTTCTAATATCACATCCATAATATCCCATAAAAAATTTAAAAATAAATTAAAGAAAACAATTTTAAGAAAGTAAAATTTTGCAAAACTAATTTGGGGAACAGAAATTTTAAAAACTGATGAAATTTTGCAAAAAAAAAAAAAAATGTTTGTGAAAAAAATATTAAGTGATGGTAAATTGTCAGTACTTAGAGTAAGTGCGGGTAATGTAGAGTAGGCGGGTAATGTGAAACACGCCTTTATATCTGATACAGATAGTAAAGACTATTTGAGAAATGTTTGTTGGTGAGAGTTTTGTGGTACATATAAATGAATCACGCTTACATTTAGAAGACTAACTATAACCAATAGTTTTTATTTATTTAACAAGTAAATCTTTGTATGCTTACAGATTTATTTAGTACAAAAAATGTTCTATAAGAAAACCTTTTGCAGTTGTATCTGAAATAATATGAATTAAGAAAAATTTTTAATCCCGGTTAAAATAGTTCATATATGATCATATATATTTTTTATATGATCACATATTGTCATCCATATTCGTTTACTAATTTTTTTGAGTGTACCTAAGCTTTACTGTACATAATATTGTCATATTTTGTCTTAAAATAAAAAAAAGCCTGTAAAGTCAGCTACATTTTTGCTGGGAGGATCCTTGAAGAATTATTGCTAATATCAACAAAATGTTTGCAGAATTTACAAACTTTTTGCTGATATTAGCAATTTTTCTACAAGGATCCTATCAGCAAAAACTTTTCTAACTTTGCTGACTTTTTTTTTTTTTTTTTGAGTGTGAAAAAAACTTAAATTTAATTAAAATTCTTTGTTTTAGCTCAAGTGTCGTGTCACACTTCGAAACACTGGATAATTTTTGTAAACAAAAGCTAAAAACTTGACTATGCTACTGAAGTGTCAAAAAATTTATAGCAAAAAATAAAAACTTGGTGACAAGTTGCAACAAAAGTTAAAGCCAAAACTGTAAACTATAAAAATAGTTGATGTTTTTTATTGTAAGCGAGTTATCAAAATACAAAAAAAAACTTTTATAAAAACCATTTTCACAGATTTCATTTGAATATAAAATAATCCATGTATTTTTATATCACTTAATTTTAAGTGCTGGCGGCAAAAAGTTAGAAAAAAAAATAATTGAATAAAAGAGTACTAGAACCATGCTAAAGATATCCCAGCGAAAATGTTTGTTAACAAATAATGCTTAATAAGTTATTTAGTTGTTGAAATTATTTTAAACCGACACTTTTTTAAACCTAACTGGCAAAAAATATTACAAAACGGGTTGTCATAATAAAACTTAAATTTCCATACCTAAACTAAAATGTCGAAACTTCATAAACAACTAAACCAGTAAAATAAATACACAGTTTTCGTATAGAAACATAACAGATTCACTTATTGCATACAAGTGAGCATACTACGATACAATACAATGTGGATAATAAATGCCCAGGCAGAATAATACAATAGGCACAGTACTGGCAAAGCGTAAGATATGGTAGGTTATGCGTTGGCAGAACGTGCGATTAACAATCTTGTGAGTATTCAAGGATCAAGACCGACCATGCGTGGTGAAGAGCCACACCCGGTTAGAGGTGGCCCCTACTTTCGCAGAACATGGCGGCTCTAGAGTGGCATAACTCGATAAAAACCCGTAATCCCGGGTGTCATCCGACCCGTGCCCATGGGATGTGTAGCACTACGTGAGTGTGTTTTTGAACGGAGGCCTCCAGGACGGGGTAACCCTGGTTGTACTAACCCGCTGGTAGCACAGGGCTCTGTTACCGAGCGTTCTTTTTAATCCCTATTTTACTTCATATTTATTTTAGATGGAGAAAATTCATGAACAAAATAATAAAAAGCAAGAAGAGATCGAAGCAGATCTATCTAAAGCAAACAGTGTGCCTCAGGGCCTGGAATGTGCTAAAGACAAAAATAAAGTGCAGCCAATGGACACATTGTTGTCCGAACCTGCAGAAAATATGGATGTTGTGGAGCAGGCTATTGCGACTTCAGGTCCACCCGTTGCTGATGACTCCACCATCCCAACGGACGATGAGGATGCACTATTAAACTCGCAGCCTCATGAAGCCGTAACTGCTGAAAGTGCTGTGTCGAAGCAATCGACAAACAATCGAGCCAAACTAACTGGTGCGGCTCGAAAACGCATGAAGCAATACTTGGAAGATGGTATTGACTTCGAGACGGCTCGCATACTATGCCAAAAACCGATGCGAGAGACTCGAAAAGAAGTCAAGGCACTGACAGGTGTTCGTAAGAGAGTGCGATCCGATGGATCAACGCCACCTGCAACGAAACAGCCTGCAAAGAGGACCGCTGCAGCAGCTGCGGATGGCACGCCCCTTAAGGTGGACAGTGGCAAACTGGTGAAACCAGCCATAACCGTGCCGGCAAAACCGCCAAAAACAATGGTCCCCTCATACAAGGATGTCGTTGCCGCCCTAAAAATTGGCGTTATACCGCCTGATTTTCCGGCAACGAGATGGTCTGACGAGCAGCTACACTCCATCAAAAGGTCCATCCTGTATAAAATTGTTGAGCTCAAGAAGGGGCCCCTGAAGGCCAGTTTTTCCAACTGCTCCTTCAAACCAGGATGGATCAATTTTGTATGCGACGACAAAGAGACGGTACAGTGGATGGAGACGCATGTCCCCGAAATAAAGCCATGGGAAGGTGCTGTTCTCAAAGTCGTAGCTGAGGATGAAGTGCCGAGGGCCCAAGTGTTCGTGGGATACTTCCCGGACAAGGAGGATACCTCAAGTAACTTCATACTTGGACTGGTTGAAGCCCAGAACCGTGATCTTTCGGTTGAGTACTGGAAGGTATTGAATAGTGTCGTGAAGGGTGGTGTAGTCGAGATCACTCTTTCGATCGATCCAATATCTGCCGATGTACTCAAACAAAAGAACTATCGGGTGAAATTCGAGTTTGGAACGGCGCTGGTAAGACCCACCCGTCAACCTAATGTGGTCGAGCGCAAGAAACTCGAAACGACCAATGCAACTGCTTCAGCAACTTCGGCTAAGTCTGATAAGAGTGCTTCAAAGCCAATTACCTCAGACGATAAACCAAGCTGCTCGAAGCATGTGCCAAGGTCAATTTCTAGCGGGCAAAATAGCCAGAGGGCCAAAAACAAGGCTTCCACGGCCCATACAAGCAACAGGCCTAGAAAGTGGGAGAGGCACTCAGCAGAAGAAGCAGCTCTGCTGAACAGCAATCGAGGAAGTAAAGTGGCGAAGCGCGCCAAAAAACAAGCTCGGAAATAATGGCCTCAAAAAGTAAGGCAAAACAGCACATTAAGTGCTTACAGGTGAACCTTCACCATGCCAAATCGGCTTCAGATGTGGCAATTAGAAGGTTCACCTCAGACGACCTGGACGTCATTTTTATCCAGGAACCATGGGTGCATGCCGGAGCAATAAAAGGGCTCAACTCAAAACAAGGTAGGCTCATATATAACAATCAACATGAGAGGCCTAGAACGGCCATGTTTGTTAGAAACAATTTAACCATTCTTCCCATCTCAGAGTTATCTTAGGGGATCTGGTTGCCATACGGGCTAGGGTGCCCTCCCTATCTGGTGAGCATGAGGTGGTACTTGCATCCGCGTACCTGCCGGGAGATGTGGATGAGGCGCCAACATCTGAAGTTAGAGCTCTTGTAGAATTCTGCAACTCCAGAAATCTTGGATGGATCATCTGCTGTGATGCCAATGCTCATCACATTACTTGGGGAAGTACAGGTAACAACAAGCGAGGTGAGTACCTGCTAGAGTTTATTAGTAGTAATAACATAAATATAGCGAATAGGGGTGACGAACCCACTTTCAGGAACGTAGTTAGATCGGAGGTTTTAGACCTCACACTTACTAGCTCTAATCTTTCCTTCGCCATCTCTGACTGGCACGTATCTTCGGAAGTTTCAATGTCGGACCACCAACACCTGGTCTTCAACATTGAGGGTTCTTTGGGTACTATCCAGTCCTTCCGTAATCCCAGGAGGACGGATTGGGATCTCTTTCGGTATTATGTTGAAGACTCCGCTAACTGCTCGAGGGGGCTTATTTTGAGCACGACACAAATCGATCAGGAGGCGGCTGATATTCAGTGTAATCTAATTTCCGCCTATGAGTTGAGCTGCCCAATGGGGGCAAGGAAAACCAAGCGTGATGTTCCATGGTGGAACGACAAACTTGGGAAACTCAGAACCGAGGCGAGAAGACTATTCAATAGGGCCAAGGAGACAGGCAACTGGGTGGCCTACAAGGCGGCTCTAACTGGGTACAATAAGGAACTCCGTAGATCTAAGAGGGCAACGTGGCGTAGCTACTGCGAGAAGATCTCAGATCTCCCCGAAGCGGTTAGGCTTCAGAAGGCTCTTTCACAAGATCATACGAACGGACTTAGTACCCTGAAGAGACCGGACGGGTCCTATACTGAATCGCCCGAGGAGACCTGTGAACTCTTACTGAATACACACTTTCCGGATTGTGTGTCACCTGAGAGGCTACCTAGGATTCCTAGGACTCCTAGCCTATCTAGGAGGGACATACGACTTGCGAACAGGGTGTGTCAGGAGGGAAGGGTCTCATGGGCAGTGAGAAAATTTTCGTCGTTTAAATCTCCTGGACCAGATGGGGTGTATCCGTGTCTGCTGCAGAGGAGCATGGATCTTATACTCCCGCAACTGACCAGGATTTTTAAGTCGAGTTTGTTATTTGGTCACGTTCCATTGGCTTGGAACGAAGTTAAGGTAGTATTCATACCGAAGGCTGGGCGCAAAGCGGAACATTTGCCCAAATCTTATAGACCAATAAGTCTTAGTTCTTTTCTCCTTAAGACCATGGAGAAAGTCTTGGACCACTATATCAGGGATGTGTACCTGCTGCGCAAACCCATTCATGGGTACCAATTTGCGTATCAGCAGGGAAAATCCACTGAGACGGCTGTCCATCAAGTTGTCACTATGATCGAAAAGGCACTGGAGGCGAAGCAAATAGCCTTGTGTGCTTTCGTTGATATTCAGGGCGCTTTTGACAACACGTCCTACGATGCGATTAGGACTGCGATGTTGAGGAAAGACATCCCCAGTGTTATCGTTAGTTGGACTCTGGAGATGTTGACCTCTAGAGTCATTACCTTCGGCATCGGGAACACTTCTAGGACCATAGGGGCGACTAGGGGCTGTCCTCAGGGTGGTGTGCTATCGCCTCTGCTGTGGACTCTGGTCATTGATGAGCTGCTTGAGCAGCTTAACGACCTGGGTTTCAGAACCTACGGATATGCTGACGATCTTGTTATTTCTGTCACAGGCTGGGATGACAGGACAATTTCTGAGCGCATGCAACAGGCTCTGAACTTTACCTTAAAGTGGTACCAGGAGAAGGGATTGACTATAAATCCCTCGAAAACCATCCTGGTGCCCTTTACTAGGAGACGTAAGTTATGTCTCACTGAGCCATCGCTTCAAGGGACGAGGATTTGCTTCTCTGATAGCGTTAAGTACTTGGGGGTTATATTGGATAGGTCTCTGAATTGGAATGAGCACCTTGATATGATCTCTAAAAGGGCCACTAGGGCAATGTTTGCCTGCCAGAGGCTCTTTGGCAAGACCTGTGGCCTTAGACCTCAAATGGTCTACTGGTCTTTTAACACCATTGTGAAACCGATGGTCACATACGCCTCTTTGGCGTGGTGGACAAAGGTTGAACAACTCGGGGCTCAGATGACTCTTAAGAGGATTTATCGACTGGCATGTATTGGTATCACTGGTGCCTCAAAATCATGTCCGACTGATGCCATTGGAGTCATGCTGGGTATTCCTCCTTTGCATATTTCTGTAAAGGAGAACGCGTGCATGGGATCCCTAAGGCTGCGGGAGATTGGCAGCATGAGGAGTGGGGATCTGAAGGGGCATCTTGAAATTGCGAAAATGTTCGCTGATGACCCGGTTATTAGGGTCAGTGACAAGATACTGCCTGTGCAAGTATTTGTTAGGCACTTTGTTGTTGTGATTTTCGACAGGAGCATGTGGTTGAATGGATATTGGGTACCGGAGGTTGGTGCACAGGTCTGGTTCACGGATGGCTCGAAACAGTCGAACATGGATACGGGGGCGGGTGTCGTCGGACCCGGATTTCAGCGTGCTCTGCCCATGGGCAAATATTCCTCCGTTTTTCAGGCTGAGGTCTTCGCTATCTGTATCTGTGTGGAAGAGTGTCTGCGGAGGAGGACACGGGGGGCCACGATCTACATTCTATCTGACAGCCAAGCGGCACTTGGTGCCTTGAGGGCTCAAGATGTGTCGTCTGGTCTGGTTAAGGAATGTATCGACTCTCTAAATCGTCTATGACTTAACAACTCCTTGACACTGGGCTGGGTTCCAGGCCATGAGGGGCATGAGGGCAACGAACGGGCTGACTGTTTAGCCAACTGCGGAGCTCGTCGACAATTCATTGGCCCGGAACCCTTCTGTGGCGTACCCAATGGGTATGTCAGAGAGAAGCTCAGAAGATGGAGGTAGTCGGAGTTTGGGGCCTATTGGGCCAGATCGCCTGGGCAGCGACAGGCGAGGCTGTTTATATCTCCCTCTGGGGAGAGGTCGCGGAAACTCTTGTCTATGACGAGGGGCGAACTAAGGACCGTAACGGGTTACCTCACAGGACACTGTGGCCTTAGGTATCAATTGTACAAGATGGGACGATCCTCTACGGATGCGTGCAGGTTTTGTGAATTGGAACCCGAGACCTCTGAGCATGTTCTCTGCAAATGTCCGAGGCTCTCCGACAGGAGGGTGCGGTATTTTGGTGATCGAATAGTGACGCCATCGGACGTTTGGAACTGTTCACCTGGTAGGATAATTGGCTTCGTAGGGAGCCTGAACCTATGGGGTGTATTCGCTGGCAGCACAAAATACCAATTTCTGGTCGCGGTGCATAGTGCCACTATAATCTAATCTAATTGTCCTGTTTCCCGATTGATATCAGTGGCCAACCGTTGGTTGACATCGTTGTCATAACGTTGCAAAGTCAAACAATTTGGTGCTTTCCAAAAACACTTGGGTCTGCTTTTATGCGGAATTGAAGTTATGCGGTTTTAAAATCGCCTTTTTTAATACTAATTAATATACGTTTTTAATGATTGTTTATCATTTTTAGGGATTTGAAAAGTTGGCATCACTCTATTCGCATGTAACTCGGTCATTCAACTTGAAATGTTCATACTGTAAGCGTTCTTTCTTAATTTTAATGATTTCAAATCCTAATTTAAATTAATGTTATTTTTATGATTTAAAAGGTAAATGTAAAAAAAATGTGTTTGTATTGTTAAAACAAAGTTGGTATTTTTCATAGAACTTTTATGAAATATTAATAAAACTAAGAAAAAAAGACAAACAATTTCTTTGGAATCCAAAATGGCAATCTTAGATCGCATAGAAAAATGTGAGAAGTATGCAGCTATTGGAAAACATGTTAAACTTGTCAAATCTGCACTAAGAGCTATTAAAAAAATAAGTCTAAAATAAGAAAATCTATTTCCGGCACACAACTTAGTGTGTCTCTACACTAATAGAGAAAATGGAACGAGCTCTTAAAATATGATCAGACACATTTCCGATAGTGATTCGGATAATATCTAATGTTCTAAATTTTTAAATTGCTAAATGAATTTTTTATGTTTTTAAATAGAATTGAATACTTATTAAACTTAGTTTTTTAAATTAATTTTGTGTTTTTATGAATACATAAGTGTTATTTTTTGTTTTAAACTGATTTTAAAAAATAAATGAATTGTTTTTTTAGAAATGTTGCGGTTAAGAACACTATTACACTATTAATTTTTAAATCTATACTAGTTTCTGCCTTTTTATGGACAGGCTAATCAGTGATTTTCCATTTAAATTGTATAATTATTTGCGTCTTATAATTGCCAGATCGTCTCTATATGATACATTTTTCAACAACCTGCGGCTGTAAGAATCAAACCTGCGCTCATCTTACATTACAAACGTAACATTACCAAGTCATGACCGTTTAGCGATCACACCCAAGTATGGCCTCGATTGTGATGCAGCTAAATTGCAGTTCTCTTTCCTATTAGCTTTTTCTGTTATTGTATACTATACTCAGAAGTGACAACACTAACATCACAATTATTCTATTTTTAGATTTTTGTTTATTTTTTGAATCTCCTCCGTCTCTATTTCACAATGTTACCAGATTGGCGCATGGTTTTTACGTTCAGGGTTGACAACTTTTGCGTTTTTAGTTGAGACATCGTAACAGGGCAAATTTTATAATGTACTTTAGTACAGTGTTATATTAACGTCAAATAGACAGTCGCAATTAATTTGTTTTTAATTAATAATCATATAATTACAAATTATATACTATTACCCTAACCGAGCACTACATACTATGGCCTTCGGCGCGTTGTAGCGAAAAAAGACCAGTGCCTCTGGTGGGAATCGAACCCACGACCCCCGCACTGATAAGCCAGCACGCTACCAACTAGCCTACCGGGGCGTTTTGATGCGTTTTAGTTCAATTATGACCCTTTGATTTGAAGTTTTTCATACTTCAGGAACGCATCTCTCATTTTTGTTTTGTATGGAAGTAGATAAAGGATTTCGTTTATGCGGTTGTTTTTTTTTTTCTTTTTTGAACGCATCTACCGCATAAAAACAGACCCAAGTGTACCTTTAATGCAAATAATTATGTGAAATGTTAACAAAACACGCACCCTTAAAACCAGTAATTCAGTTCGGTTTTATTGTTTTAAATAAACAATTGCTGAGTGATCGAGTAAAATATAATAAAATATAAAAAAATAAAATGCTACTAAATACTTGCAATATTTGTAAAAACAATGAAGCTAAAGAATTTGAGAGTGATGCTAGTAAAACAATTGTTTTGCAATCAAAAATGAGTTATTTTAGTGCAATATTGGTTGTAAATTAGTGATTTCTAATATGGTGAGTTTTACAAAAATATCAGTGGTTTGCCAGTATTCTTTTATTTGAACGGTTGGCAATTTCTACCTGGGAAAATTTGACTAATATAATATGCATGGCCAATAGAGCGGCATTTCTTTTTTCAACTTTCGACTATTGTTGCGATTATGGTAGAAATAGGTCGAAAATTAACCCGTGGCGTCCCATTAACAAAGTTTTAGATTTTTTAAATTTATTTAAACTGTGTCTTGCGACACATAATTTTTAATTAATTTTGGCAATATTTAAAAATTGTTGAGATCGGATCACCGGTTTTCGAGATATTGCGACTCGATTTCTTCTAAAAATGGAGTTTTTTCCTTCATTCTAAAATTTTTTTTTTTTAAATATCTTAAATTTTTTGATTTTTGTAGCAGCAAAGTAGACAAAACTACTTTTCACTTGAGCATAATTATGTCAATATTGGTGTAAGGATGACTTGTATATTTAACTACAAATATCTCGGAAAAACAGAAAATTAGCATACCCTGTTAAAAACATATATAGGGCGTTTTTTTATAGAGTGACACAAGTTTAAGTCATAATAAAACAAGGAAATTTATTTTTCATATCAATGAAAAATTTGGCGCCCGCCGCTACGGGCTCTAACATTTGCGCCAAATAACTCCTAGACCCAATACTAAAACACAGGGACCGTAAATAATGATTATTGTTCGTTTTTTTAAATCAAAAAATCAATCACTTAAAACAGACATAAAAAAAAATTTATTGCACCATTATTATTATTTTTTGACAATCTTTGCATATCCGTCATGATTTTTAAATATCTGATTTTTAAAGTTTACTTCAATGGTAATGATTATTTTTGAGTAATAATAAAAAAAATCAGCCATAATCATTAATTTTGAGCAAAAAAAATAAAACTCAAAAATAATCGTTATTTATGATTTTTATTTTTTTTTCGCTCAAAATAAAACTCACTTTCATTGCCCAACTCGTGGTAATATGCCAAAAATTTGGTTATAGTGCTAATATGCATGTATACTGGGCATTAAGAATAGTAAAGCTGGTATGTAAATCTATATAATTTAAAAAAAAATCAATTTCACGAAGTCTGCAAGCTGCTATAATTCAAATTGAAAGCAAACTAATACTAAATTTTTTCCATATCATTTTAATTTTACGAATATTTAGTCTTTTTATAGATTGTTGTTTAAATTGGGTACGAGTAAAATACTATTACTAACTCGGTCAGTTATAAGGAATATTCCAAAGTGAGCACAATATTAAAATTATTAAAATTAATAATAATAATAAATATTATTATATCGTTGGAATTCAACATATCATATGTTGAACACACTCCAAAAGTTCGAGGGTTTTTGTGTAAGGCACCTTAAAAATTCTATGAAAGTGAGTTTTATTTTGAGCGAAAAAAATAAAAATCATAAATAATGATTATTTTTGAGTTGTATTTTTTTTGCTCAACAATAATGATTATGGCTGATTTTTATTTATATTGAAGAAAATCCTTAAAACTCATAATATAATCATTATTGTGTAATTTTTATTATAAAACTCATAATGATTACGGTCCCTGCTAAAACAATCTAAACAATAAATTGAAATTTTTCAAAAAATGTTTTTCTTAATGCAAAAAAATGCCGCTCTAATGGACAAGTAATGAATGTAGCTGTATCATGCGAGTGTGTGAACGTTGTGATATATATATATATATATATTAGGGTGTCCGTTATTTTTCAAAGTGGAAAAATTGTTGGTCTCACCCCTCAAAAAGTTGAGGCTTGATGTAAAAATGAATCACTAAAAATTTTACGCCCCTGTGACCACGCCTTCCCGTGCCGACTTACGGTTGAAATTTTATTAATCACACTTATACGGCATGATATTCTTACATTATAAAAAAAAACTGATAGAACTTGTCTATTGGATGGTAATTTTGATCCTTTTATGTTAAAATCAATGCCTCCAACCAAGTAAATATTGTTGTTATTTCTTAAAGATAATGACATTTTGCTTTCAAACACTCTTGCTCAACATAAGTCACCAGACTAAAGGCATTGCTCTATTCGATAGCAGAATATTTTTGAAACGGTAAATTGCAAGCAGTCAGGCCCGTAGTCAGGATTTTGTTTCGGGGGTAGCTAAATATAAAAATATAATTATAGACAGCTTTTTTTGGTATAAAAAATCTTGAAATGTACGTGCTGGCACATTTTAAAGGCAAATAATACAGAACATTTATAACAAAAACGTCTGTATGTCCTAAAAATTGATATAAAATTTGATTTTTTCACTAACTGGAAATATTTCGCGGGGTGTTTTGCCCCCACTCAAACCCCCTGGCTACGGCATTGCAAGCAGTGGCACAAAAGCAAAACAAAACCAATATAACGGGACATTTTTTATGATAACACTGTGGAACAAATTCAGGTTAGTAAAAGTTAGGTCGATTCTGAAAGTGAGGGGTGAAAATAAAGGCTAAATTAGAAGACCCGTATCGCGGCGTTTGTTTATGTTAGTTCGAATTTTTTTTTAATCGACCTTCGAACTTTGCAGTCAAATGCCGATTTTCAGCATATTGTTTATATGGTTTTTTGGCTATAACTCGTCGACTAATTGATATTTTTTTAATCTGTAAAAGCCAAATTATTGCTAGAGACCTGTCCAACAATTAAATTTTTTTAAAAAATTGATCTAACTTTTGCTAACCTGAATTTGTTTCACAGTGTAATTCGATGTCAGAGAACTGCTGTAGGAAAGAAATTGGTGGTATAAAACATTGAAAAAACTAGTAAGTTAATATAAGGTAGAAGAAGATTATGAGTGTAGTTGAACAAAATTTCAACCGCAAGTCGGCACGGGAAGGCGTGGTCCCAGGGCCGTGAAAGTTTTGGAGAGACCTTTTTGCATCAAGCCTCAACTTTTTGAGGGGTGAGACTTCTAACATTTTCATAAAAAAAATCGGCCATACAAATAACGGACACCCTAATATATATTACTCATTACACTCATAATAATCCATGCTAAAAATACGAAAAAAAATGTCAAAACAACAAAATCTTTTGTAAAATGAACAAATTTTCGTTTATTTTACAAAATTTTTGGTTATTTTCACATTTATTTGTATTTTTACGCATGTATTATTATCAGTGCAGCTTATAATGCAAGATACACACACACTCATGTTTGGTATCCAATGTTTCAAATGGTTAATAACTTCAACTGCATTGCCAAATGCTACAGAATCTAAAAAAAAATACACGATATACGTACACACAGAGAAAAATTTTGCTTTTTGCCAACTGAAATTCGGTTACTACTACTCAAATTCGGTTACTACTTCACAAATCGGTTAGGTTTACTAATTGGTACTCACAACAAAGTTCGGTTAATACAACTGAATTTTAATTGCAACCAAAAACCAAATTTGAATTTATATGTACTAGCCGAATTTATTGGTTATTACCACCAAAATACACCTTTAAATTCTGTTGGCACTTTATGTCTCTGTGTGTAGCCTCATAAAAATGCATTTATAATTTATTGGTATTGAAAGAAAAACTAAAAAACCAAAACCTTTTTGGTTTTTTAGAGAACGAAATTCATTTTATATGGCCAACACATAATTCAAACACATTTCTATGCATATAGGAATTAATTGCAATCGAAGCGATAGGATACAAATAACTTAACAAAAATTACATGCAAAAAAAAACATTTAACAAATGTTTTCAAAGCAAATTATATTATGTCTGAATGAATTTCAAGCATTTAAATTAGTTATTTTACAAAAGGTACACACAGGGAAAAAAAAGATCAGTTGGAAAAATATTGCACTTGCCATGATTTTACGAGCACTGCTTAATTTTTTTACAATTATACAGTATCAATTATATAAGCTAATTCACAGCAAACAAATAGTGCTTACGCAGAAGCAGTTCTGGAAGGCATTATTAATTTACCGAGCGCTTCCGAAACAATTCCAGAAGGCATGATTTTTATTCACAATGTCCCACTTGGTATGCCTCTTTTTAGCAGGTGACAAGCGTTTCCTTCATGTGCTCTAAGAAGCAATAAATTCATGACTTCGTAGGAAACGAAGTGTAGTTACTGCTTATCAAATTGAAGTTATTTTTTGCTGGGTTGTCACCGTTACTTACTGAAAAATTTAAATTTTTTTAATAGAACTCGGGTTTTCCAGCCAATTTAAAAGAAAACACATTTTTTTAAAAACAATTGTGTTTACCATTTTGAAAACCAAAAATAAAACAATTTTTCCCAGTACTGAGATACACCAATTACGGGAATGTTGTAATAATCAAATTTTAAAAGTTATTTAATATTAACTTCTTATTATATATTTACCACCGAACGATGGTACTTTGTACCGAATTAAGAAAAAAATAATCACAAAAATGTGGTCGCCAAAACAGAAATATTGTGTTTTTAAAAATGAAGAGCATATTGTAAACACTTGATAAGCCACATACTAATCTGTACTGGTTTTTGCCTTCATAGTGTTGATTTAATGCACAAAGTATTACTTTTGCATGACTTTTATTCTCTAGGTACTTATATTAACAGATAAAATCAGCAACAAAATAAATGTAGCTTTTCAAGTTTTTAAAATAAGCTCTTCAATTATTTGAAATGGTGTCATTAATATATATTTATTTTGTGTAAAAATAAAATTAAATTCACAATAAAACTTTAAAAAACTATAAAATAATTGTGTTGTAATTCATGAAAACGAGAAAAGTTTTTGGGATATTAGTTATTCGCATTTTGTAATAAAGTCAATAAATATAAATAAAACTAAAAAAATAATAAATAAATAAATGAATGGTCCGTTTAATTAATAAAATAATCTCCAACCTGACAATTCAGAATCAAATGCAATTAAAAAAAAAATCAACAATACATACACTTAGAATATTATGTAGGTAAAGCCCACTGCAATTGTAGTTGAAAACACATGAAACTTCAGTTAAAGAAAGGACGACTTACATTACAGTAAATTCAACTAACATGTTCCCTGAGTGTAGAATATGATTGGAAAACAAACAATCAACTATAATATGTTGTGTTTAAATATTAGTATACATGTCGGGTTATTAATTTGTTCCCAATAATGGTAACATTAGCAGTTGTACTGGTAACCCTGTCAAATAAAAAGCTTTCAGATTTAAGACCTCAGTAGTTGTTACTTTCTGTTGCCGTTCTGTGTCGTTCTGTTCTGTAGGTAATATTTTGTAATTACTTTTTCTGTAAAAGGAATCAGCTGTTTTACAAAGTAAAAGAAAATCCAACCAAAAACATTCAAATCAGGGATAATAAATGCGATTTTTAAATAGTACCAACCAGCATATAAAATTGTACTTTTTCGGCATCCAAATTATAAAAAAAAAAATTTAGATATAAATTAACAAACAACAAGTGCATGCATACATTTGGTTTTACCAATTTTTGTATTTGTACCCTCCAAAATGAACAATTACAAATGAAACAACAGAAATATATTAAAAAAAAAAAAATATGTTAAGAGGCGAAAACAAAATTTTAAGGTGAAAAACTTTTTTGGATGTAAAAAAAATAAATTGTGTGGTGAAAAACATTTTTGAGGTAACAAAACTATTTTTGAGGTGAAAAAAAAAATTTTTTGTGGAGAAAAAAGAATTTGCGCTGAATTTTAAATATAATTCACCTCTTAGCGTCAGGTGAAAAAATATGACGTTATATTTTATACACCAGACACTACAATGAATTCTAATAATATACAGTGCATTATTATACACCAATTTGTATGGAAAATTTAGAGGTACTTTCACATTGTGACTCATTACTTTTGAACCGCTGGACCGATTTTTCTCATTTTCAATACCAAACTTTTCGGAAAAATGTACATAAAGCTATGTAAAAATGAGCAGTAGGTACTAAAATGATTATACTATTAATATCTTGCTGTATTGAATTACGTTTCTCACAGTTTTTTGCAAATTTAATCCTTATGATTGGTTGCAAACAAATTTGTTCGTAAACTCATTCGATTTTAAAAACACGCTGCTAATAGTCAATTTCACATTTTTATAAGATTTGTATTATTTACTTTTTTGAAAATCAAAATTAGTTAATAATTATAACCCTTAGTGATTGAACTCAATAATTGGTTAAATCGATTACTAAAACTCTAATATAATCATCTGTAATCAGTCGCACTCAGTCAATTCATGTGATTGAATTCACAGCGTTTGGTTCCAAATTAATTCATTGTTCATATGGGACTGCAAATCGAATTAATAATTATTGAGTTTTAAGGGACCAAGAAATTCATACATAGAAAATTTGTACATCTGAGGTTCAAATAGTACCATAAAAAGTACTATAGTACCAACTTTATCATCCCTGATTCAAATATTGAGAAAAAGATTTCACAACAAACCAATACATACGCACTTTAGGCTGTCACTTAACGTTGAATTCTATTTTCAATAGATTTGTCCGCAACAGAACAGAACGAAAAAGTGAAAACTAACTACACATACAGACTTTCAATTGAACAGAAACAATACAGCTGATTCGTAACAGAACAGAACGTACAAACTAATTCTGCCTTTAAGGCTGTTGGCTAGAATTGTAAGAGAAGACGAAAATAACTCTTGTTATTCTGGTAATCAATTAACATCAAAAAGGTTTCTGGTGGGTAGTGGATTAGAATGAGAGAAATTTACAAAGTCTAATTGGAAAGGGTGTAGTTATATTTTTCTATTTAGTACAAAAAAAACAAAAATTTGGTATGGTGTATTTTTCTTCTTTTAGAAACACAATTTGAAATGGTGTCATTAATAAATATTTATTTTGTGTAAGAAAAACTATAAGAAATAGTGTAATTAAATTTTCTTTTTTAATTCCAACATAATTTGAAAAAAATTAGTCGGAAGCGAGCTGTTTTTGCATCTCGATTTCATAAAGCTCAATTTAATTTAGGTTACGAGCTACTCAATTTAAAAAGCGCTCCCAAATTTTGTTAACGAGCTGCTCGATTCAAAAAGCTCTATTAAATTTTGTCTATGGGCCTTTTATTTTTGTTTACGAGCCTTTTTAATTTAAGCAGCTTGTTTCATTTTGGCTTGTGAGCTTTGTTGATAAATGTATATTTATGTTTGGCCCGCTCGCCAGCCTTTTCCACACCTTTATTAACATTAATCACCAATACAAACCGCGGTGTATGACATTTAAAAAAATATTAAATTAAAAACTTGATTTCTAAAGCGAATAACACATGATGAATACCGAATAGTAACGGAATAGTCGTGAAATATATAATTTAAATAATTTAAAATTACTGAATATTGTTCTTTTTAATACGTATGAGCGATTTTAATTTTAATGTGTGAATTAATAATACTCATACGTGACCAATCGAATAAGTAAGAACTAATATAACACTTCTAAACCAGAGGTAGGCATTTCATAGCACAATTGTGCAAAGACCACTTCACACATATACTTATGCTCTTTCATTTAGTTGTCGATGAGACCCCGACAATGTACATGCGGCGGATGCTTTTATATTTTTTTCAGCAATACTTACCCAACAAACATTTCTATTTAATAATGAATTACGAAAAATATTTTATGATTGATAATGCATTTGGTAACATGCAATGCATTTTATGTTATCAAATTTAAAACACATTTATTAATAAGAAATTGTCATAACAGTATAAATAAATCAGTTTGGAAGTATTAGAAGTTCCGTTTGTATATCAATATCGCTGTTAATTTCTTTTCTACGTTTTCCCACTCCAAAAACTTCAGTATTCCTTTTTCTAAGTCATCCAACATGTTTAGACAATTTAAAATATGTATATTTAAGTGAAAAGCGTAACACATTACTTACACAAAAAAAAATTGTTGCCAATAACTTGACTAAAATAGCCCTATCTATCTTGTTAAATTTTCCAAAGTTTTTGGCTAAAAGATTTAAAAACTTATTTAAATTTTACAAAACAACTTGGATAGGGCTATTTTAGACAAGTTATTGGCAACTAGTTTTTGTGTTTAAGGATTAGATTAGATTATAGTGGCACTATGCACCGCGACCAGAAAATGGTATTTTGTGCTGCCAGCGAATACACCCTATAGGTTCAGGCTCCCTACGAAGCCAATTATCCTACTAGGTGTGTTTAAGGAACTATATTGGTATTTTGAAACGCTCGATTTTGTGTTTGCTGGTTAGTTCGCTCACACACAAAACCTCATTTTACGCTTTGCCGACCTGTGTTCTAAACTAATACTAAGCCGATCGTTATGAATCAAATTGATAATTGTAAAAGAGGTGTTAATCTTTCCAATTATTGTGCATAATTTGTAAGTAAAGGATGTTCAAAAAGGTCCTACCAGAAGAGAAGGTTTTAAAAAAAAAAGTTTTTATCCATAAAGTTTCATCGTAAAGTGAATATGAAATTGAGAGATATCAAAATACGGCCAGCAATTTAAAGTACCGAACCTGAGGCAGTTGGAATAACTAACACAAAATACAATAATTTATATTTAAAAAATAATTTTATAGATGACTTCTATGAATTCAAACTTTTCTACTAAATCTAAAATTTTGTGAATGGGCAAAAAACAAGTGTATAATTTTACCATCTAACAATGCAGTTATAGTCAGTCCAACGAATGCTAATTTGTCTCACATGATGTTAGAGAAAATGTGGGAGAATTATTTGAATAGGAATGGAATACAATGTGGCGCCTTATAAAACATAAACTTTTATTAAACAAAAGCAACAACTTGAAGTTGTACATCTATATGCACTAGAGTTGGACGTAATTTAAGAAAAATTTTTGTTATCAACAAATTTTTGGTTTATTTATTTGTTTTTGCTGGAAATTGAACATTTTCAAATTTCGTTCTGCTCTAATATTCATATTGCTGGTTCAAAATTACTAGAACATAAATATTCCCGCATAAAATATGAAATGTTTAGCTGAATTATACATTAGTTCATATAAGAATTCCTGTATATTTTAGCAAAACTAATGTAAAATTCTGGTTTACAAACTAGATGAATAGTCTATTTATGCACACAAAAGACACATAGAATTTACATTCCATATAATCCGAAACAAATGTAACTGATACTAAAAAAACGGGAAAAAAATATAACAATGTTCTAGAATGTGCTTCAATAGTGGTCAAACTTAACAACTTTTAGGCTCTTGAACTACAAAAAACATTTTCAAAAAACGTTTTGTGGAAGCTATGAAAAGAATACTCAATTTAAAAATTTTAATTAAATGTGTTAATTTGAAAACTGTTGTATACGAAACTACTGGCTTAGAAGTTTTTAAAGAAAAATATTTTCTTGTGTAAGTTCTACATGGAATATTTAAAAATATCTATTATTGAGTAGGGTACATACACATTCTTCTTTGATTTTAAAAAGCTTTTTTATTTCATTCGTGGCTCTTATTTTATTTATGAATATAAAATAGTCTGAACAAAACATTAAAATAATTGCATTGCTTGCATATGTAATTCTCGCAAAAGTTTTGAATACATAATAGATATGTTAACATAGAGATAAGTTAAGTTCTTTCCAATCTTAATTAAATGTTGATGTGTGATAGAGAAAAAAAAATTAGGGACACGTATTTTTTGCGCTCCCATCTCTTGTTTAGGGATTAAAAAGGTGAGGTCAAAATTTAGCACATTATTCGTTTTTCGGCTTATTTTGAATTGTTTCACAGAAACTTTAAAAAAATGGGCTGCCAAATTAAATGGATTATTATTAGATTAGACTAGAGTGGCACTATGCACCGCGACCAGAAGATGTTATTTTGTGCTGCCAACGAATACACCTTATAGGTTCAGGCTCCCTACGAAGCCAACTATCCTACCAGGTAAACAATTCCAAACGTCCGATGGCGTCACTATTCGACTACCAAAATAACGCACCCTCCTGTCGGAGAGCCTCGAACATTTGCAGAGAACATGCTCTGAGGTCTCGTGTTCCAATTCACAAAACCTGCACGTATCCGTAGAGGATTGTCCCATATTGTACAATTGATACCTAAGGCCACAGTGTGCCGTGAGGTAACCTCCCAGCAAAAAATTTCCAAAAAGGTAAGCGGGTTTGTAATCAAGCATTTTAGGCAGAACGCATTCCTTACTAGATTACCTACTCGATTCTTTTAACAGGGGCGTGAGACTAAAATAATTTATTCTTCAGAATTAAAAGTTTTTATCCATAAAGTTTCATCGTAAAGTGAATATGAAATTGAGAGATATCAAAATACGGCCAGCAATTTAAAGTACCGAACCTGAGGCAGTTGGAATAACTAACACAAAATACAATAATTTATATTTAAAAAATAATTTTATAGATGACTTCTATGAATTCAAACTTTTCTACTAAATCTAAAATTTTGTGAATGGGCAAAAAACAAGTGTATAATTTTACCATCTAACAATGCAGTTATAGTCAGTCCAACGAATGCTAATTTGTCTCACATGATGTTAGAGAAAATGTGGGAGAATTATTTGAATAGGAATGGAATACAATGTGGCGCCTTATAAAACATAAACTTTTATTAAACAAAAGCAACAACTTGAAGTTGTACATCTATATGCACTAGAGTTGGACGTAATTTAAGAAAAATTTTTGTTATCAACAAATTTTTGGTTTATTTATTTGTTTTTGCTGGAAATTGAACATTTTCAAATTTCGTTCTGCTCTAATATTCATATTGCTGGTTCAAAATTACTAGAACATAAATATTCCCGCATAAAATATGAAATGTTTAGCTGAATTATACATTAGTTCATATAAGAATTCCTGTATATTTTAGCAAAACTAATGTAAAATTCTGGTTTACAAACTAGATGAATAGTCTATTTATGCACACAAAAGACACATAGAATTTACATTCCATATAATCCGAAACAAATGTAACTGATACTAAAAAAACGGGAAAAAATATAACAATGTTCTAGAATGTGCTTCAATAGTGGTCAAACTTAACAACTTTTAGGCTCTTGAACTACAAAAAAACATTTTCAAAAAACGTTTTGTGGAAGCTATGAAAAGAATACTCAATTTAAAAATTTTAATTAAATGTGTTAATTTGAAAACTGTTGTATACGAAACTACTGGCTTAGAAGTTTTTAAAGAAAAATATTTTCTTGTGTAAGTTCTACATGGAATATTTAAAAATATCTATTATTGAGTAGGGTACATACACATTCTTCTTTGATTTTAAAAAGCTTTTTTATTTCATTCGTGGCTCTTATTTTATTTATGAATATAAAATAGTCTGAACAAAACATTAAAATAATTGCATTGCTTGCATATGTAATTCTCGCAAAAGTTTTGAATACATAATAGATATGTTAACATAGAGATAAGTTAAGTTCTTTCCAATCTTAATTAAATGTTGATGTGTGATAGAGAAAAAAAAATTAGGGACACGTATTTTTGCGCTCCCATCTCTTGTTTAGGGATTAAAAAGGTGAGGTCAAAATTTAGCACATTATTCGTTTTTCGGCTTATTTTGAATTGTTTCACAGAAACTTTAAAAAAATGGGCTGCCAAATTAAATGGATTATTATTAGATTAGACTAGAGTGGCACTATGCACCGCGACCAGAAGATGTTATTTTGTGCTGCCAACGAATACACCTTATAGGTTCAGGCTCCCTACGAAGCCAACTATCCTACCAGGTAAACAATTCCAAACGTCCGATGGCGTCACTATTCGACTACCAAAATAACGCACCCTCCTGTCGGAGAGCCTCGAACATTTGCAGAGAACATGCTCTGAGGTCTCGTGTTCCAATTCACAAAACCTGCACGTATCCGTAGAGGATTGTCCCATATTGTACAATTGATACCTAAGGCCACAGTGTGCCGTGAGGTAACCTCCCAGCAAAAAATTTCCAAAAAGGTAAGCGGGTTTGTAATCAAGCATTTTAGGCAGAACGCATTCCTTACTAGATTACCTACTCGATTCTTTTAACAGGGCGTGAGACTAAAATAATTTATTCTTCAGAATTAATTATTTTTTTTACCGAAGAACCATTTACTTTATATTTTTAAAAACTACATACATTTTTTAATAAAGAAATAGTTCCATTGTAAAACTACGAAGCACTTACACAAAAAAAAATAAATAAATAGTTCCCTAGAAAAAATAAGAAGTACTTACATTTAAAAAAAAAGAAGTAGTTCCATAAGTAAATTCAACTTTTACTCACACGTGGTTCTCCTAGGTTACTCAAATATAACGATCAAAACTCATACGGAAATAAAATCCTAAAAAGTGAAACATCGAATTGTTATGATAACATGGGATTGTCATAATTTTGGAGCTATAAACCACGAAAATATAAATTTTTCAAAAAAAAGAACAATTCAAAATTGAAAAACAAAAATATGACTCAAGCACAATCACCCTCGAAATTTTTTTTACACTCACTCACGATAACGTCAGTAATTTCAACGTCCACTCACAATTTTCTGCTCACGTGCGCTTCCCTAATTTATACCTAACCACAGTTTAACAAAATTTAGGCAACATGCAATTTCTGTTTTTAGTATTATTTTCCTGCAAATAAAAATTTGTTTCAACAAAAATATATAAGATAAATTCTTTAAAATTGTATAACTTCTTTTTATCAAAATTAGGAACTACTTGCAATAACGTCCTTTTATTAAGAAAAAGTATATGATTACTTCTTGAGTACAAAAAGTTGTACATAAAAGTTAATAACATTGTTATTTTCTTTTAAGTAAATAATTACTTTGTTATTGAGTTCATGCTTTCTGGTTTAAATTTAAAGAATTGATTACAATACTACTGGCTTGTTTGACTGTATCGTTGGAATGAGTTTGGTATTGCAGTTACTAAATTTGGCAATGAGATATGTAAGCAAGTGTGGGCATCACCTTCTTTTTGGAATGTGTATTTTTTCCTGGGCTGTCACGGTCCTTAGTTCGCCCCTCGTCATAGACAAGAGTTTCCTCGACCTCTATCCAGAGGGAGATATAAACAGCCTCGCCTGTCGCTGCCCAGGCGATCTGGCCCAATAGGCCCCAAACTCCGACTAAATGGGGTATTATGCTATATGCAATAAACAACAGATTACCATTTTTTATGAGGAAAAAGTTAGGACACTTATAATGACTTTACTTCTAAATGGGTTAGAAGTTTACAGTGGATCTTTAAGGGATAATCTGCATAAAATAAAACTATGTTTTCACAGGATGATACGATATATATATGGTATAGGATATCTAGATGGTAATCCCATAATCCCGTTCTTAATTAAGTTTTTATGTGTAGATTTTGATAACTTTATAAATCTACGAATACTGTCTCTGTTTTATAAAACATTTAAGTATGGTGCACCACAATATCTTCTAGAGAGATTTAGTTTCGCGAATTCAAGTAGGGTAAGGGGTTTGGTATTTCCTAAATTTTATACCTTGTTGATGCAAAGATCGTTTGCAGTACGTGGGGTTTGGTTATGGAACTCACAAACAGTTATTTCTTATGATGAGAGACATTTTGCACTTTCCGTAAATAAATTTAAAGAAATAGTGGTGAAAAACCTATAGCATTAATTAACATTATTTCCGATCGTGTGTTGAACTGACAAATCTGTCTTCCTATTTATCCATTATATTATTTCTATTATTTGTTATTAAATTGTAAGACTTTGTTGGTAGTGTTTGAAATGTTATGTATAAAGATTTAAGGTGTTAATAATAAAATTAGCCTAAGGATGTATTCATGTCATTGTAATTACATATCTATCAATCATTAGGCCTTATTGGCTTCGGATTGATTAATAAAATAAATAAATAATAAATTAAATTGCTATTTGCAGTTTAATTAGTGTTTTGTTTTTATATACATACATAGACATTGTTTTTTATGTTATTTTTAATTTATAACGAGCTTTCAATCTCCGTATATTTACAAAAATAAAGCAAATCACACACATTAGCTAGGTTGATACTAGTATATCGACCTGGCTAAGGAGCTCATCTAGAATAGGCAGTGCCTTAAGAAAAAACCTATTAATCATCAATTTTGATCCATTTTTGTCTGCTTAGTAATCAAACACGTGGATAGGGTATTTTAATAACAAGCATCATGTCGTTACTAAACTTTGAAGACCAAAAATGTTCTATTTATATAAAAAAAAAAAAAAATAGTTTTTAGACTGGCTCGAGTAATGGTTTTTGTATACACATAAACTAGTCGAAATATGTCCAATAAACATTTTATTGTTAATCACAAAAATATGTTTTAAGTGATAATAAAACCGGCATTTTGTTAAAGAATTATAGTTGGATTAAGCTAAAGCAATATGTACAGTATCGAGCAAAAATACAATGAAACAGTGAGTCCTGCTAACTTTAAGTACGTCTGTTTTTGTGTTTTTTATGTTGTACACTTGTCGTTTAATAAATAGAGTTACTATATCTAAACTAGCCAAGTAAATGTTTCTTATTTTTGTTAAGTCTTTATTCAGTGCAAGCAAAAAAATGCAAATGCTTGTAATATTAGATATTTATTTAAATTTTAAATGTTTTACTTTTAAATTTTAAAAATTAAAACCAAAAGTTTATTTTTCGATCTTTTATCATACATTATGATGTGAGCAAGATTATTCGAGTTCAAGATCATTTGTTTTTTGTTAAACAAAAAACCGTGCAATATTTATTTATTACTCAAAAAAGTTTTTGCCCGCTTTCTTATAGCAGACTTTATCTACTGACAGGTCCTTACATGTTTCTTGAACTCGTATAATCTTGCTCACATCATAATGTATTTAAATTTTATATTAATTTTTTAATTATAATATAAATTTTTTTTTTTTTTTTTTGTTAATAATCATAGAATTACAAATTATATACTATTGCCCTAACCGAGCACTAGCTACTATGGCCTTTGGCGCTTTGTTGCGAAAACAGACCAGTGCCTCTGGTGGAAATCGAACCCACGACGCCCGCACAGATAAGCCACGACCCCCGCACATATAGTAATATTAATATTATTTCGTGCACAAATAAAATAAAAATCTTTATTTTAGTAATTTCTAAAATCACGTTTAATTTAAGGTTCTGTTGAATTCGGTTACAATTTTTTCATTTCCTAATAAACAACAGGACCTAGTTTCTAGAAAAAAAAAAAAAATACCGATTTTTACAGCTTTTTTATGCTCCATAAAACTTTAGTAATTTTTTCGTTTCCAACCAAAAATGTGGTTTCGAAAGCAATACACAATAAATATATTGAGAGATAACACTAAAAACACATTTTTATATTCTTAAAATTATACACAGAAAAAATTAAAATCGAATTTCAATTAAAATATTTGTTGATTCAATTAAAAGCTTAATTGAATTCAGCCCAATTAAGGAAATTGTAGTGTCAATTAAAATACTGTGTAACTATTTAATATCTATTAAACATAGTATAAAAAAATACTTCTGAAACATTGGCAAGAGCTAATCCCAGTAAAAAGCGCTGCTAATCTGCAAGCAGGTTTGTAACTGAGTAATCCAAAAAGAATCCCTTACAAATCGGTAAAAAAGTAATGCTTCCAAGTGGGAATCCAGAAACAGTGAAATGACTAACTATTTTTTATTACATACTCGAAAACACCAAAAACAATATAAATCACTCGGGAAAACTGATACAGATCGTGTATAATCCTCGATGTGAAACTTTTTGCATTACAACCTGCATCCTTTTAAGGGATTAGGGTAAGCTTCTTACAACCTGAATCCACGTAAGGGAAAACAGTAAGCTCAAAATTGTTTTTGTTTATTTTTATACGAAAATTATTCATTTCTTTTGCTGCTTCTCAGTATAATGTTATAGTCAGTACTTCATCAGCGCATTTATTCTATCATACTTTTAAAAACACGAAAACTTTTTAGTGGGAATGGAACTTGTATACTCGGGAAATTAAGAAAGTAGAAATGACTTTATTTGACAATTTAAATGACCACAAATGTAGTCAAAAAGGCGATGACTTTATTTGTCACAGAAATTATTAATCAAATAGTCTTTTCTAGTTATTAATAAAACAATTACCATAGTAGTAAAAACGACTAATGAAGCGGTCAACTAACCTTAAATTTATGCATAAACCATGAACACGAGAAACAAAAAATAAAAACAGCGAACATAAAACGACTAATAAGTTGAAAAAACTACTATTTTAAACAGTTATTTTTTCGGAATTTAAAATTTTTTTTTTTTTATATAAAAAAATATATATTTCTTATTTAAATTACAACAATAATTTGAATTTCCTAGATCCTATTTAAAATACAAAACCATATTTCTAAACTCTATTCCAGTTATGGTGTTTTTGGAGATACAATGAAAATATTCTATTTATTATTCGTACAAAAATATAAACTAAACGAGAATTTTTATTAACGCAACTTAATCTTCTATTTTTAAATAACTAACGAAAATTAACTGTTTTGGTAGTTCTTTACTAAAATGCTAAAATAACTACATAATACTAAATAAATACTTATGTATAGTGGTTAGTTGTTTTCTGATATGACTGTATGGAATAGTTGTTTTCCATTTTCTCATCGAAAAAAATACTACAAAAAACAGTTAAAACCACTACTACTGTTTACTACCCGAATGATATACATGTAGTCACTGTAAGAATATTCTAAGTGTATGGGTAGATATATGAGAGACTTAATACATTTTAAAATTTCTATATAAAGGCCATGATAGGAGAACCCCGATAGGGCTACAACTTTTTAGTAGATTTGTTTTTTTTTTTTTTATTTATTACAGAAGGTTGCATGTTAATTCAAAATACTGCTTGAAATTTGAAAAACAAAGAGAAATATTAATGCAACCCCTATTGCATATAATCTCTATGTAGTATTGCAAAGAAAATATTTTTTTGATTTTCCAACATGTTCTCTAGAGTTAAGTAACCCATATAATGCATTCACACGTACTTATATTTGTATGTGTGAACGAAATTTTGTATGTATGGTTTGGGTTCAGTTTACATACACTATGGATTTGAAACTACATGCCAAAAGCTGAAATATAATTATATACACAGAAAAATAATTCGATTGGTAGTACCATGTGCAAGTGTGATTTCTAAATATTTCAGGTGTTGCAACTAAAATTCAGTTGCATTACAAAGAAAAAAATATTTTCCTACTTTTTTCAATTAAATGGATTTGTTAAAAATTTCAAAAGCTTTCAATTAAAAATTAACTGAATCAATCACCAATATAAATTACTTTACTGATGAATTTTACAGGCGATGAGCCTAAAGGTAATGTTTGGACTCATTACCCAGTAGGGGGTTAAGTACCCGGTTAGAAAAAGTAGTAGGTATATAAATAGATTTTCATAAAAAATATTTTTTTATTATATTTTTAATATTTTTTTTACAAATATTTTTTTAAATTAAATAAATAACGTGGTCTCGCTGGGATTCGAACTTCTTGTTGTTAGGCGAAAAATAATTTCTGTGTAAATTTTTTCACATAAACATATATAAATCTGTTAACTAAGTGAGAATTACATAGCAGTTTAAATTCAATATTATGAAATTCAAGCTATAAAAAACATTTGATATGGCAACAACACTTTATCCAGTTGTTTTTTTGTTATGCTTTTTGAGTAGTTATACGATATTGATACAATAATTCACTTAAAGAGCTATCAATTTCTAATCGCATTAGCAATTTTCGTTGTTGGCGGAATTACGGCAATTAAAGTTATTAAATCGGTGGTTTTCGTGATTAAAATGGTTTTTATTTTTTTATGTGTAACCGATTTTAGTTGTGAAAACTAATATTCAATTGTGGCAACTGATTTCAATCGTAAATAATAAATTTTAGATTGAAAATAAAAAATTTTTCCTGTGTATATAACAATGCAGGAATTTTTATAGTTTAAAAAGGCAATTGACAAAAAAAATTTTATTTTCTTCAATTGCAGCTTAACTAACTTAAGAAAGAAAAAAAATGTACTTAAACAAGTTTACGAGCCCATTATAAGGTAACTTGAATGTTTTTTAGATTAATGTATACCCGTATATTTACAAAAATAAAGCAAATCAAACATATTAGCTAGGTTGATACTAGTATTTCGATCTGGCTAAAGATCTCATCAGAACCCGAAATTTAAGAAAAGCTAGAGCCTCCATAATTGGCACAACTTTAACAAAAAACCAATTCTGCTCCATTCTTGTCTTCTTAGTAATCAAGCACGTGTTAAGGGTCTTTTCCTAACAAGCATCATGACGTTACTAAATTTTTAAGAACAAAAATTTAGTTGTTACTCTGGCTCAAGTAATATTTTAATCAGTTAATGGGTTAAGCATTCAGTTTAAACACACACATTTGATACCACCGCGAAATATGGAGGATTTATATGGCTTAATAGAGTTTATGAAGGAAACAAAACGCCAAAACAAAATCCAACTTAATATGACAACAATGACGACCAAAAAGACGGCAATTTAGTATCATAGTATTTGGTTTTGAGTTTTTCTTTATGTTTCCAGATCTTCCGATTTATATTTTTTCCTCTCTAACGACGTTAAAGCGAATTTTTCTTTATTTTTTTCGATGACAAAAAAACGTTATCAAAAAAATTACCTTCGACATTGTAAAATCATATGAATTAGACTGACGGACAAAAAAAAGTTTCTTTTGTCCACCCCTCAAAATGAACATTTGTATGTTTTATGATAATTCCCAAAATATTTCGTTAGAAGCTTTGAAATAGTATCTCAGTATCTCATAAATGTTTTTTTTTTTTTTAAAGCGCATCCAACGGTATGTAAATTATGTCAACGCATGTTCAGACATATATTTTTTTGGGATATTCTGTAAGAAAGAAAATATTTTTTAAGTCCTTTGTATGGAGATTTAAATGACAAATTAACATATTCCAATCATTAACCGATTTAAGTAATGTTTCAGCATTTTATGAAATTCGCACTAGTTCGCATTTTACCAAAAATTCAAAATGGTTTGAAAACTATGTTTTAGTCATAACAATACCGGTATCAAAATTTTTCTTTGGGCAAGTACATCATTTATGTATGGAAATTTTTAAGAACTTTGCAAATTTAGTACAGACATATACCTCGGTGGACTGGAACAAATTTAAAGAAAACTTTTTATAAATCCAATTTCCAAATGTATTCGGTTTTTAATTGACGTAGGGATAAAAATCTAGCTTAAAAAGACAAAATCCAATAGGAGTTTTTTCGCGGCATAACTTTTTCGCGAATTAAAACAATGTGATCAGTTATTTATTTTTATATATGGTGAAATCAAATTTCTTCTACTAATGAATGTTTTTTCACTTAAAAATAAAGATTACTGTATTACTACTGAAATAACTACAAATATTTACAGCAGAAGTTCCCTAAGTGTACATAAGATATATCATAGGGAAGCTGAATATCAATATGCTCTCTTTAAATAAAATTCAAACACATCTATTCCAAAAACTACTAACTCGACTCGAATTTTGTTTTTGGAATAACACATTAACTAAATCTGCAAATCAAAATTAAAGAATTTCAAAAAATACCAGTATTTTTAATACAAAAATATTTTTATTAAAATAAAATATTTTTCATAAAATTTAAATATGAATTTCAAATAAAAATGTTGTGTACTTATTTGGCATAGTGTTTATAAATAGGCAATAATAATATACCACGTAGCATTGTAACTATAAAATTTATGTATATATGCGAGGATCCCAGCAAAACTTCGGTAATAGGTATGTATTATGGAACATATTACTTGGTAGTAAGTTAAACTGACTGCCCATTAGTAACACCAAGTTCACATGTTTAAAAGTTTTTATAGGATAAGTATTTTGTACATAAAATTTAATATAATTAAATTTTTACAATTTTTTTTTTTTTTTTTTTTTTTTATTACTATCATCATTACACTTAAAATATCATAAAATATTTACATATTTACATATTTTGAGAATTTACTTAATAGTATTGCAACAATTTAAAACTTATATTTAATTAATAATAACAGATCAGAAAATGGAAAAATTGCAATTTAAGGTACAAAAGATAGGAAAAACCTTTAAATTTTCAAAGAAATTTTAAACTAATCCCTTTCAGTAACTTCAGTTAAGATGTTATGAAAGTTGATTAATCAAGTAAACTTTTTATGGTATCAAAACTTGAAGATCTGCATCTATCTTCAAATCTAAGTATTAGTTCATTAAATACAGTGTTTAGCATTTTTTGATTAAAATTTTTATGTAGACGGTTGGTGGAGTACCTTCGTGGTAAACAACAAATAATTTTAAGATTTTTGTGTTGGATGGTTTGAAGTTTTTTAAGATTAGTTTTAGCACTTTTTTGGGACCAAACCTGTCATTAATGGGCGTATACACATATTATAAAGCAATAGTTTGTGTATAAAAGAGTACTCGATTTGTTGAGTGTATGTACAAAACTGAATTTTTATTAAAATTAAAAACCATAAGAGCTAAGTACAACATCTTTAAACTAAACTACAACTAATATTATCTTCGGTCGCATACACATGCGTACCAGTACATACTATGTTTACCTGGTGATAAACATGGCTTGTTTATATATAAGTCGTAAACTGATCATAAACCATAATTTACTAATTATCATAAACACAGTGGAAAATTTATATGTTTATTATCCTAAACTAATAAACATTATCATTAACAGATGTGGGAAAAAATTACATGTCTATTATCCTAAACTAATAAACATTATCGTAAACAGATGTGGGAAAAATTGCAATATATTATGTTTATTATCTTAAACTAATTTTGGGAAACTTTGTATTCTAATTGATTTTAAACAATCTTTTAGGGAAGTACAAATATTTTAAATCCCATGTTCATACCTGAACAGTTTGTTTTTTGTATTTAGTTGTGATTTTCTATTAAGTAATGGATATAAAGCTCTTCCACATCTTAGAGCCTTGTAACAAGTTTGTAGAATATGTTGTTTAAAGTTTAGTTTTTTGTCCAGTATAACACCTAAGTACTTTATTGAGTCTTGTAATGGTATTTCGGTATCATTAATAGAAAGAGATAGACTAGGTATCCTTTTTGGTGATTTATTGAATAGAAAAATTATCGCCTGTGTTTTATCCTGGTTGATTTTTATTTTCCATTTGTAAAAATATTTCTGAGCTACTCTTAAACCATTTTTCATTTTTTAATGATGGCATTGGAAACCTTGCCACTGGCTATAATGGCAGAATCATCAGCATAAAATGCAACAGATTGCTCTCGTGGTATTTTAAAATCAGATGTAAAAATAGAGTATAAAGTTGGCGACAATATCGAGCCTTGTGGAACTCCAGCGGGGATTCTTCTTTGTGTTGATGTCTCGCCATCTACATTAACTTCAAAGGATCTATCTGTAATAAAACTTTTAATAATTTTTTGCAAATAAATAGGAAAACCAAATCTGTTTAGCTAGAAGATAAGGCCGTTGTGCCAAATTGAATCGAACGCCTTTTCAATATCAAGAAAGATAATACCAGTACTTTTTCGGTTGATTTTATTTGTATGTATAATATTAACTACTCTTTTTAACTGGTGCACAGTTGAATGTTCCTTTCTGAAACCGAATTGTTCCTTGTTTATAATTTCATGACTTTCAGTATAGTCTTTTAGTCTGCAAAGTATAATTTTTTCAAAAACTTTGTCGAGTACACCCAGCATGCTAATGGGTCGGTAACTTTTGGCTAATTTTTTATCTTTTCCTGTTTTCAGGATAGGTATTACATTAGCCTCTTTAAATTGTTTAGGAAAATATCCGTTTTTCAAACACCAATTAAAAATCTTTGTAATTAAGTTAAAAAATACATCTGGCATCTTTTTTAAAATAATTGGTTTGATTCCATCTTTTCCAGGGGCTTTTTTGTTTTGCATGGATTTAATAAAGAATTTTACCTCTTCAATGTTAGTTAAAACATCAGTGGTTATGTTAATAGGTTGTAAATCCAACCATTGAACATGTTTGTTTACATCACGATCAACAGATGAAATCATTCCAATTGTTGTTTGATGAGAGATTTCAAAAACATCTGCAATGTGGTTTGCAATTCTCTTGTTGTCATTAATTTCTCGACCATCAATTGACTAGTATTTAACGGTTTCTCTCTTTCCTTTGATTGCCTTTGTTATCTTCCAAAATTTCTTTTTGCCAGTGGGTAAACTTTGAAGAAAAGAATTCCAGTTATTATTTCTGTCTTTTGACACATTCCAATTTATCAAAATATTTAGTTGTTTTAAAATGCTTACTAAGACTGTTCTTGATGATGCCTGATTGCATCTTGTAGTTTACGAGTAAATCTTTTTCTCTGACCTATCAAGTAAATACTTAAGTGAGCCAGTTTTCTTTGCCATGACTGAATATTGCCAAGAGGAACTTTTTTGGACACGTCAATTGTGATGTTTGTGATTTTTCTTAAAGTTTGTTCAATATTTGATTCAGTGATAATTACAGATTCCAAGCATCTGATTTTCGTTTCAACCCAATTGCTTATCGAATTCCAGTTTGCTAAATGATACAAAGAAACTAAAAGTGATTTCTCAATAACAGATCCGTAAATTTCACATATTATTGGGATATGATCTGAGTTCAGTAAACCAGGAAGTGTATCAATTGATGACAAATCCAAACTAGAATTAGTTAGAAATAGTATTCGATGACAAAATTATCGTTTGGAATACAAAGTTTTTGATAACTCTGTACCAGCAAATGAGGTGTAACATATTACCAACGTAACATGTGACTCCTCGAAGGATATGCCCTTGTTGAAATTATATGGTTTGAAATAGAAAACTAATTAAATAATGTCCTATTCCAAACCTTATAACCGGATAATAGAAAGTTTTGCTGGGATGTTTATTTATTTATGTTAATAACAAATATTTATGATGTTGTTGTTTATGGCCCCCCACTTGTTGGTTTTTCTGAGATAAACGTCCTTAAATATTTTATAGGTCTTTCAATAAAAGCAACTGTTTTTTTCAGTTTAGTAGTGTAATATAAATTTAATACGTTAATTTTGGTAAATATTTTCGAATAATTGAGTGGACAATTTAAAAAAACAATTCAGTGTTTTAAAGTTCTAAATTAAAGAAATTAAATTTAATTTACAAGGTTAGTAAGATTATTTTTATTTGTGCATTAATAACAGTGGCTCGCTTTTGGATGGGGGATACATTTTGAACATTTTTGAACATTTTTGTAAATTTTGAAGAAATTTTCTGATTTTTTGAGTGGGTACTGGAACTTTATGATGGATTTTTTTTCGAAAAATTAGTATATTTAACATACAAATTTTTATTTTTGTGTTATATTTTTGCAAATCCATATAATTCACTACTAAAGAGTTCCAGGCTACTAAAGAAATTATTCGTGGATCAAATTATTATAAATTATTTACTTTTGATGACCTTAAATGTAAAAATTCAGAATTTTTCAAATTAAAACTGCTCTAAAGTCAGTAAAAGTATGGGTGTGTAATTCGGAATTTTTAATTTTAATGTAAACTTACAATTTTTATATCGAATAAAATCTGAAAAAACTTTGACAAACAGTTATATAAAATTACAAAAATAATAGATTAGATTATATGGCACTATGCACCGCGACCAACTTAGGTCTTTTGTGCTGCCTAAAGTTACCCTAAAGATTCAAGCTACCTATAAAATAA
Source organism: Delia radicum (assembly GCA_021234595.1). Lineage (NCBI taxonomy): Eukaryota > Metazoa > Arthropoda > Insecta > Diptera > Anthomyiidae > Delia > Delia radicum. Next base: position 227,822,406 of record CM037852.1, on the reverse strand, counting down.
TAGGAAAATTAGTTTTTTAAAACCAGAGAAAAGCTTTTTCATAATTTTTTGGGTTTTTTAAATTTTGAGCTCTAGTGTAAATTCCTGTTAAGACTTCTGGCTTTAAAAAATATTAAGTTTGTTATTTTTAAATCCTCTAACTGTCAAACGATGTTTTGCAACGAAATTCATACCATTTGCTCCACTCGAAAACAAATAATAAGCTCTTCAACAAAATTGTTCATCGTTGCCTAATTTAGGCGATATGAGCTAAAATATTTTAGAAGGCATTTTGAAAACTAAAGCATATAAAATAGAAGTTTTGAACAAAAATTATTTCTCTTACACTCAAAAAAAATAAGTTAGTAGAAAAGTTAGTAAAACATCTTGTAAATTAGGTATAATATTTTTCAGCAAATTTGTTGCTAAAATTATGTTTTAAAACTAAAATGTTAGTTATACTTAGTCAGCACTTAACTGTTTTGAACTAATGTTTTACTAATATTTTACTAATGTTTTACTAATTTGTTTTGCTAAAATTGTGCTGATTAGCACATCAATAGTGTGAACGACAACTAGACTAAAAGTTATACGCAGAATGAATTAGATGTTAAGATGTAGTAGTGACGAGGAAAATTATACTAAAAAGTACAACTCTAGTAAGACACATAAAAAAAATCAACCATGGAAGATGTTTGTATCTGTTTTTCACACATAAAACAAAATTGTGGATTGGAACAACTTAAATTTTGCGTTTTCACCGGCTTGTGAAAGTAATTATCTATTAATTAAATAAAAGACAAAATATAATATTTAAATTTAACAAAGATCGAGTGGTCAAGTTGATAACAAATGTACAGCAGGTAGACAGACTAAAGCGAAAGACAAAGACATACATCTTAGGTAAATTTTTATGTTTCCTTTTTCTTATTGCAAAAAAACGTTATTTTTTGTTATTTTTTCGTTTCGTTTCTATAATTCTCTGCGGCATTAGTGTTCCTTTAAAAGATAGCATCATTGGTTGTCTCAGTGTTGATGTAAGTAGTTGAAAGATAATTTTTTTTATGTTATATATAATTATTTCTATATATTAGCAGATATTACATTAATTCATATCGTCAATGTGGGAGTATGAAAATTTTTATATTTTGTAACGAATTGTAAATTATTTTAAAAAGAATCACAAAAATATGTTCTATGATTTTCACCAAAATAAATTAACTAAAGTAAAAATTTTCTACAAATTTTTTTGAGTTTTTTCAGTCTACTAATATTCAGTATAAATTTAATTAATATTTAATTCACTAAGTTTTAGCAAAACTTTTGCTGAATCTTCTAATTTTATTGCTAAAAATCAGTTCGCTTTGCAAGCACCCTCCTGACTAAAATTTTGCTGACTAAGGAAAATTGTTTGCTGACTTTACTAACTTTTTATTTGAGTGTACCAAGATATAAAAACACTCGAAAACTATTTTTTTCTAAGAAGATATCACGATTTTCGCTTTTTGGAAAAAGCGAAATTAGGCGAAAAAGTACCGAAGTTTCAATTTATCTTGTTCAAACTTCAACGCTTTGCTATTAATACTTAATGTCTTTCTTCTGGCAAATTTCATAAATATCCGTCTATTAATTTATAAGTTAAGATGATGTTTATTAGAGGAATCCTGACAAACTCCTGTGAGACCTTGGACCAAAGTACTGACTTATTATTAAAGATAAAGCCTCAATTTTACTTATATTAGATTTTTGAGAACTATGTTTTTTTAAAAATAATTATTTTTGAAATTCTACGAAATTTTGATTTTGAAGCTTTCTCGCTTCCAATTCGTTGATGGTACATGAAAAATTTCATTGCAAAATATTTAGCATATTTAGTTTTCTATCGGAATATATTAATTTCTAAATATAAAACGCTCAGTTGACGCATTTGTGGTAAATTTTATGAAGACTGCCCTGAGGCAGCCTTGCCAGTTGCTTTGGTAATTATACATTTTAAGAGGAAACCTCGTCACTTTTGATGATACAAATTTGAAAAAAAAATTATATTTTTTATGTTCCGAAAATCTTGTGTTACTTTGATTCTAGTAAACCGAATTTTCAAAATTTTCTACCAAAATTATAAAAAAAAATATTTAAGAGCAATTCCATTTAATATCACCGTGAAATTAATCGATGTTTTCCGATTTTGATAAAATTTTGTGAAGCTATAGGGTTGCCAGAGTTTTCAAAAAAAAAAAAAAAAAAAATTTTTAATACTTGCGTTCACTACCGCACACACTCAAAAAATAATATCAAAATCGGAAAATATCGATTAATTTCACGGTGATATTAAATGGAATTGCTCTTAAGACTTTTTAAACATTTGCTTTACCATTTCGAAAGAAGATTAACAACATGTATGTAAAATTTTACCATTTTCGCATTAAAGCTCATATTTTAATAACGATCATAAGTATTTAAACATCTGATAACTTTTTTTAACTGAATTTTTCTAATCAAATTACGATATTTAAAAATCTTTAAGAAAATGTCCTGGTTTAGACAACCAACACAAATTTGATTGCGGAAACCTTTTTAATGCAACCATAATTTAAAGTTACGAAACTTGTTATTTTAAATTTATTTTGTGACGTAATATATTTTGTATTTTTTCAATTATTTTTGGGGGGGGGGGGGGGGGGGGGGGGGGGCTGATACAAAAAAACTTAAAAAATAAATAAAAAGCAACAATTCCTATGAGTTTTTTCCCCACTTTCATGAAATCGCAAAAAATCACGATTTGTTTGCTTACAAAAACGTTGTTAAAAAATCCATTTATTTTCTCTTCGTCGTAAAATGAAATATCAAAAGGATTATGGAAAAATTGAAAGATGTGTTGAATTGCTGTTTTACAAATAAAATATTTATTTATAAACCTTCAAATACAATTACATGTAAAAGAAGAAAAGTAACGAAAATAGGCAGGAAATGTTTCCTTTTTGGCGCTACGAAATAACCCCCAATGAAATAACACCCAAACGACAAAATGAAATAACCCCCAATGAAATAAATCCCAATGAAATGAAATAAGTCCCAAGAAAAAAAATGAAATAATACCCAAAAGAAATGAAATATTCCCCAAAGGTGAAAATGAAATAACACCCAAAATTTGGGGGTTGTTTCGTAATGATATAACTCCCAAAGGAAGAAATGAAATAATCATCTTTGCTTTATAAAGTGTTTGTGCGTGGTGGCCTACGGCCGCTCTTAGGGGTTTTCTCCTCCATGGGACGAGGCAGGTGGCTTCGCTGAATAAAGTTTCCCTGCGCGCGTCACACTAGGGAAGATAATGAGACGCGCGCCGGAAAACTGTATTCAGCGAAGCCACCTGCCGCGTCCTATGGAGGAGAAAAACCCTAAGATCGGCCGCAGGCCGCCACGCAGAAAAACTGAACAGTGTAACAAAAGAATCAAAAAATACAAAATAAAGGCTTTATTGCACCATTGGCTAAATTTCAGTAAAGGCCTTATGTCACTTTTAAAGTGCAATAAAGCCCTTTTCGCAATAAAGGCCTTATTTCTCAAGTGGAAGTGAAATAAAGCCTTAAAGGCCTTATTTCGTAAGGCGTTATTGCACCCCACCAAAATAATTGCATATGAAATAATCTCCAAAGAATTTAAATTTTGGGCTTTATTTCATTGGGGGTTGCTTCATAATGAAATAATCTCCAAACCGTAAGATGAAATAATCCCCAAAAAAAAGAAAAAACCCCCAAACAATTTTACACAATTTTTTTTGGGGGGTTATTTCATTTTTGGCCGTTGGGGGTTATTTCATTGGGGGTTATTTCGTAGCGCCTTCCTTTTTGTACAATGTTATTTTAAAAAACAAGTAAAAACTGTTAAATGTATAAAAGCATTTTTATTTAGCTTTTAAACCATGGTTGGCAAACACCACCTTTTCATTTTAACGGTAGGTGCCTTCTAAGGCCACCTCAATGCCGATTTTAAAATTTTAAAACAATGAATTCAACAGTAGTATGTGTCTTGTAATATCACAGCTTTTATTTAAAAATTTTACCCATTCGATATTGTGTTATCTACAAAATGCCGTTATAAATCGGCGTTTTGGTATTTTAGCATTATTTTGACTTTGGTTTCAGATATTTCAAACCGGTGAAACAGCGAAATAAGACCGGTTAGACAAGAACACTCGTTCGTTAATGGAATCACTTTTTTCAAAATTTTGATTTCGATAATGATTTAACTGTGGTAGCCAACAACTATTATTATGAAAAGATATTGAATGCCAACCCTGCTTTAAACAAAATATGTTTGTTAAGTCACCTTATGGCAGGCCACCACTTAAACCAAATACAAGTTTTTGTAAAGAGTCCTGCCTGTTATTTAAGCCTTCTTTAATGAAATAATAACTGATTATTAAAGTTATTTTCATAACAATCTTTATAAACAGCCCGAGTAAAAGAGTTTATATAAAATTATATATGAAGAAA